>CBVK0104106142.1:0-31437 GCA_900067695.1 Picea abies
GCTCCCAGTCGTGAGTAGAAAATTCGTGAGGAGCAAAGATAGTCGTTGGATCCAGGTCGCAGGAGGACCGTTGGATTAGAACCCATTGCGCGTATCACGCATTTGGAGGTTCGGAGGTTGGGGGGACCTCGTCTTGACATGCAAAGTCATGAAGTATCGAGGGCCGAGGCACGAGTGTGGACACCTGGAAGAACCACAAGGTGGGGCGACATGATTGGCAGGTGAACACGTGTCACCTGGAGGAAGGAGTCAATACTCTGTTGACTTCTCATGTCTCAGGAATTCGTCAAGTAAGAGCACGAGGGATCGACATTGAAAATTGTGAAGGTGCGAGAGGCAAGAAGTGCTAGCTCTTATCCTAGCTAGAGGTCACGCAAGGAGGGTGCTGATAGGGGAAGAGCTATACCTGTATTGGCATTTTGGGTATCATGAGATTGGAGGAGGAAGAGTCAGAGTTTCGACTCACGAAGTTGTGAGATCACGAGATTTCCACAAGAGACCTTGGGTTAGGCCCTTGGTCATAGTGCTGTGGTCACTTGGAAAAGGAAGAGCTCACACCTGGTGTTTTTTTTACAGGGGAGCTTCCGAAAGGACCTATGGATCGATAAATCGTGATTCCAGCAGGGAATCGAAAGAGCCGATCCGGCTTAGAGGAGACGAAGAACGATCCTGTGAGTGGATCTCGACCCGAGGGCCAATAGGTCCACATCAAATTGTATCCTGGAGATCACATAAAGAATTAGTTCCAACATATTCCACAACAAAGGAAGAATATATGGTAGCTACAGAAGCGACAAAGAAGATTGTGTGGCTCAGGAAAATACTTGAAGATTTGCAGGAAAAACAAGTGAATTCTACTCCTCTAGGAAAATACTTGAAGATTTGCAGGAAAAACAAGTGAATTCTACTCCTCTTCTATTTGAAAATCCTTCTACAATCAAGTGGGTAAAGAATCCCATATTCCATTATCATGCTAAGAACATCAACAAAAAGTATCACCTAATTCGATATCATGTAGATACCAAGACTATTCACTTGAGACATTGTTCCAAAAATGAGAAAATCCCAGACATATTCACCGAAGCGTCTGGAAAAGAAAATTTTGAGAAGTTCATAATGATGCTTGGACTCACACACACCCCTTTGGATTAAGGAGGGGGGATGCTGGGCACATAATCTTTAGGATTGGGTTTTGTAACAATAATGTACATATGAAGAGTTGTAGGTGATAGGAAGCATCTTCGGTTATGGAAGACCATCAATCATTTTATTTGTACTTTTTCACCATTCATCTTAATGCAATAGATATCAAGCATGTAGTTACTTTTCTGCCATCCATGTCCTGTCAGGAACAAATGCGTCATTATGGATCTTGAAGGGTGTAGAAAAATTTAGTCTAAATACACCTATCCAAACCCTCAATTCCCCTACCTCATACTCCCTCTTGATGCCTAATTTTAAGTCCCCCTAATATCTATATGTTTTTAATATATTATTTAGGTACTAGGAAATACATTGCTTTCATTTTTTAGAATTTTAAATCCCCCCCATGATTCTAAATTACTTAATATTACCTAATTAGTGAACAGTGAGACTCTAAATTTAGCATATAGTACCAAGCTAATTAATTTATACTCATTACCTTAGATATGAATTTTCATTATTGCAAAATATATTTGTTGACTTAGCATGGGAAAGTGAGATCAAAAAGGGAAAATTAATTAACAAGTATCTAGTTGATCAATAACACTATGTCTAGGTCCCCAAGGTGTAGGACAGTTGGTGACATAGTGTGTTGTTAAGGAACTCCGTGATGTTAAAGTCATTGGTTCGAAACCTACGGGGACAAAAAATCCAGCCATGTTAAGGGTTGGTGTGGCTCAGGATGGGTGCGATCCCTGAGTGATTTTGACAGCTTAGATGCCCTTGATTCGCGACTTCTTAGCCACATGCTAGTCCCGTAGGTCACAGAGAAACTAGAAAACAAAAAAAATAAAAATAAACACTATGCCTAGAATCCAATATCAAGTATGGTTTGGCTTATTAGAAGGAAGTGGTTCCTCTTTATTCTGTTGTTCCCTTTCATAAGACTAGTTAAGTTAAATTGATTTAAGAGTTGATTGTAAGATCTATCTTCCTTTCTTATCAATAATTTAACCCTAAATTTAGTTAAATTTATGCTTATATGTTTAATATATTGTTGTTATAATTGAAAATTTGATTTTTATTTTTTTTTAATTTCTTTTGTTTTTTATAGGTTAATAAGTTATGGAATCTTTCTTAATTACAAATGTTTTAAAAATTGGATCTAATGTCTTTGCAATCATTTAGTCCAAGTAAGTGTTATTTATTTATTCCAAGTAAATGTTATTTATTTATCTTCTAATTTAGGTCAATTATTTGTTTCTATTGATATAGAGATAATTTTGTATTATATTTTACTATACATTATATGATTATAAAACATATAATTGTAAATTAAAGAAAGCATGGGAAACCCATTGAGTACTTCTACACATTTCATGGATTCTAAACCGAATATATTGTCAACCTTGATTACGGGACCTCACCTCGAGAAAATAAAGAGAATCAAACCTGTGACCAACAACAAGTATGATAACTCACGTTTGGCTCTAGACCAATTGAGCTAACCCTCAGGGCTATACATATATACAAAGAACTAGGACAAAGCTTACTACCATGCTTTTATTCATCACTAATGTTTAATTTTTTGCAAATTTTTCTTTATCTTAGGTGTTTTTTACAAAATTTATACTAGCAGCTTTCTAAAATCCCCAGTGAAGGATTATTTTGTTTCTCTAGACCGTAAGCTCCAAATTTTGGAAAAATTTCAAGATATCTTTTTGGACAACTATCTTACTTTTGTATTATTATGTTGAACAATGTAGCTACAAAAACTTTCTAATACATAATACACATGTTCTTGTTAAACATTTAACAAGAATATCTATATTTTGTAGTGAATCACAAGAAGATGAGTACAATGAGGCTCTGAAGGAATTTTTACAATAAACATGAATGCCAAAACCATATACATCCAAAAACCTAACCCTAGGAGATGAAACGCCAAAAGTCATGTGGGCCCTGTTGGGGTAAGTTAGTACATCAACTTCCTGTGGTCATAACTTTTGCATACGATCTCCATTTAGGGCGCATGATAGCTCATTGGAAAGGTATTGATGAGAAGATTCATTTAAGGGCTCAATCAGATCCTTTGACTATCATTGAGGTGACCAATAGCGAAAAATCATCATTTGAGCCCTCAAAATGGTCCTGAAAGTTCAGGAACTGAAAACTACTAAAAATAATAAATTGTCAAAAATATTTTTTGAGCCAGTTGGCAAAAGATGGGTGACCACCAAAATACTCTTGAATCATCTATGTTAATTTTGAATTCGTTATAAATGTTAAAGAGTTATATTTGAGTTATACATTCACTAAATTTACTCACACAAATCATTTTAACAATGACTTAAGGGATAGTTTAACTTTCATGCAAATATCCAATAAATTAAGGGAATGCAACTTTTAGTACAATGAGTTAAGGGAAGTCAAATATGATCAGGATTATAAAGATACAAATGTTGTTAATTTTAACCATATTGTATCCCTATTAATATGATATGGATTAATGTTATAAATTTTAAATATGATATGAATTACAAAGATATGAATGTTGTACATTTTAATCATTAATATAGTCATTAACTATATTAATGATTGTAATGGAATGCTATTTTAATTTGATAGATATTAAATGATTCTCTTTCACTTCTAATTTTTTATCTCTTGGTTGTGTTTGAATGATTGAATCTTACAATTAAAGGACCCAAACTTAACTATATTAATGATTGTAATGGAATGCTATTTTAATTTGATAGATATTAAATGATTCTCTTTCACTTCTAATTTTTTATCTCTTTAACTATATTAATGATTGTAATGGAATGCTATTTTAATTTGATAGATATTAAATGATTCTCTTTCACTTCTAATTTTTTATCTCTGGGTTGTGTTTGAATGATTGAATCTTACAATTAAAGGACCCAAACTTTATGCTTACTAGTTGTAATGTACTCTAACCACCCTTTTCAAATGTAACATACTCTAGCTACAACTTATGAATGCATCCGAAACAAATTATGATTATTTTTGTTGGTTATTAATTATTTTTACTTGTCTAACTAATCAATGTTGAGTGTTACTACCAAATAGAATTCTATCGTTGACACATCATTGAAATATGGAGAGTGTTTAGAACACAAATTTAATTAATTTCTTTGAATAGAATGATGAGGTTCTTGTGTACATTAATGTGTATGGATGTTTCATGTTGACTTTTTCTTATGGGTGGAAATAAGAATTAATCGAATGTTTTTTATTAAATATCTAATTACTTAACTAATATTTATATTGTTGGTTAGTAATACATGATAAAATTTTAGATTATTAAATTAAGACAGTCAAACTTTAAAGTAGGTTAGAGAGCAAATTCATAAAGTTTATTTACGATGGTAAGCAATACATATCGATATTATTTTTTCTACTTTTTTTAATAAATTTAATGAGCAACCAACAACTTTCTCCTTAGCTTTTGCCTTTATCATATGGTTTAGGTAAAAAAGGTTGGAACTTTTCCTATTTTTTTTCAAAGCTAGAACATATTGTAAGCTCGAAAGTTTTCGAAAGAATGACGAAAGAATGATGTATCATATCCTCCAAAAGTTTCGGAGGTGCGATGTATCGCTATCATGAAAAACTTCAAAGCTGCGATGTGTAACATTTTGAAAATTTTCTAAGTCGTGAGACAATGGAGGATTGAATATTTTAAGAGTTTTTGAATGTGATGAATTTTAAAAACTCTTCTTCATGATGATGATGCCTTATTTTTTCTTCATTGAAACCCTAATTTTGGTCCTTTTCATGGTAAACAAACTGGACAAGATGAACCAAATGAGAAATTGGTCGCTTGAATGGTGTGGGAAATCTACTTAGAAGACAAAACACATGGTGAACTATGACCATAGTGAAATATAAGTTGTAATTTTGAATATTCTTTAAAAAGAATCATCAATCAAGTAAGTTGAAAAGTTTATAATTACCAAAAGGAAGTCAAGAAGGCACAAAGCAGTTCTAGATTGAAAGGTTATAAAAGACAATCTATTTTCCGTAGAAATGGATTTTGGTTTATTAAGATCTTGCATACATTTTTCAAATATTTTAATGAGAATAATCCCTCTAGGCCAATTTTGAAGGAGAAGCACTAGTTTTTATTACAATGTATGATGCAAATTCTTTTCATTGTTTATGCTATTACTAGCATCATTGTAAGACTATATCATTCTGTTGTAGACTTTTATACACGAATATTATAGTTCTTTCTTTGATTTTCTAAAATGTTTGCTTTGGAATGGTGAATGTAAAGTTGTGAATGATAATGTAATACTATACTTTTTTTCTTTTCATTCTTATTCCTGCATATACGTTTATGCTTTTCTTGAACAAATTTCTATTCCTAAAATAGTAACATAAATGAATGACTAGTATCATGTTTACTGGTTAAAATATGCTCCTAGGTAAGATTATTAAATAGGATTTCATTTCACATATAGATTAGAAGCACTCTACATTTTGCATTTCATAATCCATTCCACATTCAATAGTAATGGTCGTCGGGATAAAATCTATATGGGTTCCCTATTCAAAATAGTGTGAAGTCCAATTGGGACTTTGCATTGGGGAGAAGTTATTATTGTTGAGCAAGGAACTTTTCTAGCCACAACAAAACCTTATCGTTTTTTTTGACCAACCTTTTGATAAATCTTGCCAATGGCTTGAGGAGCCTTCTTATTATACCTTGTCAAAAGCCATGGACTATTGCATTCAATTCATCATTGACCTTTGAATAAAAATATTTTCCTATTTTCTATCGTCTAATCTTGTAGATAGGAGAAAAAAACTATTTATTTATAATAAATATTTAAATTTCTTTTGTAGTGCATTCTATTTGCTAATAAGTTTAGTAGAAGCAAAATAAGTATTTAATTATAATAAACATTTTTTTATAGCACATGCTATTGACTAATAAGTTCGATGTCTTATTACTGAGCTCTGATAGTGAAAATCTAGTTTTGTAGCTTTATTAGTGAATTATGGAGCTTGGTCATGCACCAAACTATGACAAGGCCGATGTAAGTATAGCCACTACCTTCCATGAAGCTAAGGAAACATGTGCACTAGAAATTGTGTTCACAACATTCGTGTATGTGCTTAAACGAACTTGTGTACTAGAATTTCACATGAGTATAATTATATAATGCATATAATTTGATATTACCTTCTTGTACTTTCAATGTGTGGTTAACCATCACTACTTAGCTTCCCATAGACAAGAATAATGTATATGGAGGTAAAATTGTCGATTGAAACTGCTTATTAGGTAGGATTTCATACTTGAATGTTAGGAGTAGGAATATGGAAAGAAAAACCATTTTTGGACTTAATATTTGGTGTTTTCATCCACTTGGTTTAGCGAAATCCCCTTTCCATTTTTTCTCCATTTCTCCTCCTCCCATTTCAAGAGATTCCTCTTATATTCCTCCAATTTAATTAGTTCTCCCTGTTATTTTTTAATAAAATAGCTTCTCCTACTATCCTTGTAGATCTTTTATACCTTCATTTCAACATCATCTAGTGCCCCCTTCTATTAATTTTCCTTCCCCATTTCTTTATCTTTACAAGGTTACATTGAAATTTCTTCATTGAGGATTCTCCATCTTCCACAAAATTCTTCCATTCCCTAGAAACCAAATCTCTATATTTTTTGTTTACAATCTATGTAAGGGGAGGGGGAATTATTTCTCATGTGGCCAAATAAAATAAATATGGCATATGATATAAAGAACCTCTTGTTCTTGTCCATGATATTACCCTTCTTTCCTCTTCCAATAGTTGTTTTCAGATCAATACCCTATCCCTTATTTTGTCTAATCCTTCCACTCCTTTCCCATTTTTTCTCCAAGTGGGTGCAATTTCTATAGGCTCTACATCAATCTTCCTTTTATTCCCTAGTTTATGGGTGAAGTGATATGCTAGTGGTTCATCTCTACCCTCCTCTACCCACCATGGGGACTTATACAAATTTACTATTCAAGCCTTGGCCTTGAGATTGCACTACGAACATTTAGAACACATTTACAATATAAATTACACATGGGATCATTTAACTCATCCCATATGGCTTGAATCCCATCACATAAACCACATCATTCAAATAATACATGATTTAAAATATTATATTCATGAGGTCAAAACTGGGATATTACATAATTCTTCTCTCTTCATTACAAATTTAAGGTCTCCATCACAAATCAAGTAATTTCTTTGAAAGATATTTTAATCTGAGAGCCCATCCCAATAATCCTTCCTTTGAAGGTATGGACCATAAATATTAAGAACAATCAAAATTATTCTTAGTTCATTTTAGTAGAAGGTTTTCAAGATAGATGAATTTAACAGAGAGGGGTGCCATATTCTATAGAAATATTCCATATAGTTACCAATCCTTGTCATGTTGCAATAACTCCCAAAATTTCAAAATGACACCAAGAGAACATGTGGCTTAAAATCCTCCTAGATTCATCTAAACCTATCATAGTTTCTTGAAAAATGACTATATTAAGATTGTATTTGTCTACTACACTCCCAATGGATATTTTCTTGTGGGAAGATCCAAAACTGTGAACATTCAAGTAGAGTAATATCAATTTTTACCTCTAGGATCTAATAGAATCCTTCTCTATGGAAAGGGACCCAACTATTGTCTTGTACCTTCCCTGCTAGATATCGTTCTCTACCAATTGTTGTGATAAACTCATGGATGACCTTTTTCCTTGATCTCTATTGATTTGGATTAAGTTGGTTGGATTTCTATCCCCCCTTCAATCAGCTTGAATGAATGAGATTCATTTTGTAGACCTAAGATGATACCTTTTCTTCCTATTAGGTATATAATCTTAATCTAAAGGGTTAGTTTCTATGCTAGTATCTTCTTTAGAGTCTAAACTAAATCCTCTCTCAAATAATTGAAATTTTGATCTTTCGGTCACTTTGGATAGGTCCAATTTTTTTCCTTTCCATTCACATCTTTTAATTTTACTAATTTATAGAATCTGGAGTCATTGTCCCAAACCCTTAAAACTAACATTCAACTCCCTTTTTCTTCTCTGGTGTAGGACCTTTCTTTCCTTTCTTGTTTAGTTAAACTCTATTAGCAAATGATTACTCACTTTTATTTTGGGTTAAATTATTCTTCCCCTTATTCCCAAAGACCATATTTATCTCCTCATCAAGATTGAAGTCCTCAATATTTGTGAAGAAATATTCATCCTCCCTAGTTTAATGAATTTTGTGGAAAATTTGACGATTGACAATGGATTGAGTGTAGTTATCATCATCTCCCTCATTGACCGTATTCTATTTCCATTTATCCATACATGGATTAATCTTTGTCAATTGGGTCTAACCTAAGTGGTTGTGGGATGGAGTGTTATCCTCCCAACCCGTGTTCTACTCTTGTAAGTGCAATGTTGAGCTCATAATGAGTACATTGTTGTAATGGCTTTGATCCTATAGATTTAATTTTATAATAATGAAGTTGAAAGGGAAGGATGTACTCTAGCAGGATGTTGTGCAAAAAGAAAAAATAGATAATCAACATGGGAATATTCAAACCTGGAAGAAAATGGTGAGTAAGATCAAGGATAAATTCTTTCCTATTGATTACTAGAAAATTTTGTGTATACAAGTGTAGCATTTGAGGAAGAAACAAACATTTGTCTGGGTGTATACCAAAGAGTTCTTCAAATTGTCACTCATATGAGGACTTAAAGAGTTGGAGTATCAAAGGGTAACAAGGTATGTAAATGGATTTAAGTTTCAAATCGAAGACAAAATGAGTTTCCATCATTTTTGAACCATTGTTGAATTATGCCAAATTGTGTTGAATATAGAGGAAAAGTTGAATAGAAAGTGGCAACAAAACTACATAGGAAAGAGCCTTAGAGGTAGATGAATATGGAAGGGTGCAAGAGGATTGCATGAAGAAGGGAGAGAATATGATGTGATTAGTAGTTAGATTGCCAAATGAAACAACCATGCTAATAGAGGAAAAGGTTTTGGAAGAGGAAAGGGTAAGTACGACACTATTTGCTACATATGTGGAATAGAAGGGCACATGACATCTAAATTCCTAGAGATGGGAAGAAAGAACAAGGCTAGAAATCATGTCACGTAGGCATATCAGACTTTAGTTGTTGGAGACAATTTTGAATTACTTCAACAATAATAGGGTAAAATCCTTGTGTTTATAAGGGTGTTTCCCAAGATCGAAAATAATGCTATAAAGAGAACCCCATTAAAGGAAGAGAGATTTTAAAATGAAATGCAAGGTTAAGGGTAAATTTTGCAATTTTATCATAAATGGTGAAATTATGGAAAATTTTGTGTCCATGGAGGTGATCAATAAGTTGAAATTGAAGTGCATTCCTCATCCCAATACTGGTCTCGATTATATAGAGAATGAAATGAAATACATGAATATGAATGGAAACACACACATGCACACAAATATTGTAGAGAGTACAATAGCATAGTGAAATACAAATTCTATTAATAAATGAAAATAGGAAAATCTCGTGAAATGCAAAGCAATATGAAATAGCTAGAATGGTGGTAGCTTATCTCAAAAGAGAGATGTGTTAGCTATGCTCATTCACAAGATGATACAAGAGGTACACATGGAATTTTAACATAAAGTAATAAACCATAAGAGGAAAAAGCACTAAATATCCAAAACCTTAACCCTAAGAGATGAATTGGCTAGGAGGAATGTGGGCTTCGAGGAGTCTAGTTGATATGTCAACTTCTCGAGGCTACAACTTACACATACAAAATATTTTTGGGGTGAAAAGTATCCTATTGGAAAGATATCAATGAGAAGAAAACTTATGGTTAAGGATTTGGTATGCCATGGAAACCTTAATTTGTTGTAGGGAAAAAAAAACTATTTAGGGCCTCAAAAATGTGTCAGAAGTTTAGAACCTGAAAAAACTAGAGAAAACATGCAAATTTGGGGAACCATCCATTATGAGTTAGTGTAAGAGGTGGGTGGCGACCGATATCCACCCAGATCAAATCCATATTTGGTTTCATGGCTACAGAAGGGTCAACAAGTCATTGTGAAGGAGAAATGCTTGCTGAGTTTTCATATCAACATCTTTAGTGACTAGGTAATATGTGACGCTGTTGAGATGAATGCATCCCATGTGTTGCATGGAAGGCTGTGACTATTTCATAGGAAGGTTTTCCATGATGGCAAGTAAAATTTCTATGATTTTAATCAGAATGTAAAATGTTATAGGATAGAGACAATTGTGGAAGATGAGATGGAAACAATAGACAACAATGGTAGCATAAGTAGTTGAGTAATGTTGTGTTCAACCAAAGAGTTTTTGAAGGAAAAAAAGAAGGAAAAATTATGTTTGGCCATAATTCCAAAAAAGGTACAAGAAAATGATGAAAATAGTCACGTGTCAATGTAGATTCAACAATTGTTCAATGATTTTGTAGGTATTGTTTCAGATGATATGCTAGTTGGTATACCTCCTATGAGAAGTATTTCTCATCATAGTGACTTGATTTTAGGATCAATTCTACATAATAAGTATCCTTATAAGATGACAGAGAAGAAGGGTGGTGAATGGAAAATGTGCATTGATTCACAGGCTATTAAAAATATTACTATCAAGTACTAGTTTCCCTTACCAAGAATGGAGGACCTCATGGATTGCTTGAGTGGGGTGAAGTACTTTTCAAAGATAAATTTGAAGAGTGGATACCACCGGGTTCAAATAAGGGAAGGTGATGAGTCGAATACAATGTTCAAGATGAAGGATGGACTATTTTAATGGTTGGTTATTCCATTCGGATTAAATAATGTGACTAGTACATTTGAGGTTGATGAACAAGGTCTTGAAGCCATTTCTAGTAAATTTTGTCATTGTGTATCTTGATCAAATTATGATTTTTAGTAGGTCTAAAGAAGAGCATTTGGGGAATGTGAAGCAAGTTTTGGAAAGGATGAATGCATAAAAGATACAAATTAACTTGAAGAAATGTATTTTATTGAAAGTAGAGATGATTTACTTAGGTTTTTTGGTTCCCAAGGAGGGTTTGAAGATGGATCATGAAAAGTTGAAAGCCATTGTGGATCAAAATATGCCTAGATGTACATTTGATGTACGGAGTTTCCATGATTTGGTGAGATTTTACTGTAATTTTATCAAAATATTTAGTGGGATTTGTGCACCACTTTTTGAATGTATGAAGAAAGGAGATTTGCAGTGGACAACAATAGTAGCAAATTATTTTCAAACCCTGAAGAAGAAGCTAATGGAATAGCCGATGTTGGCAGTTCCATTTTTTAGTAAGGTGTTTCAAGTATATTGTGATGCAAGTGGATCAACAATTGGAGTGGTCTTGTGTCAAGAAGGTAAGATACTAGAATTATTTAGTGAAAATTTGAATGATGCTAAGAACAAATTGTCATGTTTATGATTAGGAATTCTATGCCATTTTCCAAGCCTTAAATAAATGGAGACACTATTTTCTACCAAATGAGTTTGTGTTGTTTACTGATCATAAGGCCATGCATACATAAACAATCAAGGAAAGATAAATAAAAATCATTTGAATTTGGTGGAGTTTTTGCAAAACTGCTCATTTGTTTTGAAACATAGGTCTAGAATGTCTAAGAAATTGGTATATGCATTAAACTTGACAATGATATTGTTGAATACCATTTTGGTTAAAGTTGTTAGTGTGTACAACATGAAAGAGTTGTATGTATAAGATACAATTTTTGTAGAGGGATGGAGAGCATGAAAAGAACGATGGGGTACAAATAGGACACCATATTTTAATTTCCACATCCAAGTGAGATCCTTGTTTAAGAATCAAAGGTTATGTATTCCATATATTTTACTAAGACTTATCCTCATTTAAGAGCTACATAGTAGAGGTTTAGGCCGACATTTTGGAGTGCATAAGACCAAGGAATTAATGGATAGAAATAATTTTTGGCCCAACATCAACAAAGTTTTCAAGAAGTTTGTTGAGTGCAATAATATTTGCAATTAACTAAAGAAATAAGTTAGAACACTGAGTTATATACTCCTTTATTGATATGAGAGAAACTGTGAGAAGACATAAGCATTGATTTCATTTTTGGACTACCCTAGACATATATATATATATATATATATATATATATATATATATATATATATTATGATTGCATTTTTTTATGGTGGAAATATTTTCTAAGATGATACATTTCATACCATACAAAAAGACTAGTGATGTTACACATAAGATTATGTTATTTTTCCAAGATATTGTGAGGTTCCATGCGTTGGATAGGTGTATCACTTCATATATGATATTCAATTTCTTAGACATTTTTGGATGAATCTTTGGAAGAATATGGGTTCTAGGTTACAATATAGCTCAGTGTATCATCCAAAAATAGATGGTTAGATAGAGCTAGTTAACTAGAGTCTATGAAATTTCTTGGGAAGTTTGATTGGAGACAAACTAGGGCAATGTGATTTGGATATAGCTCAAGCTATAGATCAAGATGAATTCTCCTACAACAATTTAGTGAATATATCCATTAGTAGAAGTCCATTTTAGGTGTTGCATGGAACATATCCAAAGGGTGTTGTAGACTTGGTTGAGTTGTTGGAAGTCAAGGATACAAGGAGCGCTAGTGTAGATAGTTTTGGAGGGAGAATGATAGAGATTCATGAGTAGGTCAAGAACAAGTTACAATAGAGTAATAATAGTCATAAGAGGAAGGTATATTTGTGTAGGAGATTGATTTTATTTGAAGAGGGTGATATAGTGGAAATGCATTTGAGGAAGGACATATTTCGTAGAGGGACATACAATAAAATCAAGTACAAGAAAATTGCTATGTGTAAGATTTTGAGGAAAATTTATGATAATGTTTACAAGATGGATTTGTTGGAGGCATTTGATATTTCCATAACATTTAATGTTTATAACTTATATGATTCTCATGAAGGAAAAGAGAGTGGTAAAGCAAGCACCATGGAAGAATGGGAAGAACAATTGCTAGTCAAGTCAGTGAAAAGAATTGAGGAAATATTGTCAAAGAGGTTTAGTAGGAATACTTGAGGTCAATATTATTTTGAATATTTAGTAAAGTGGAAGAAAATAATTCAAATGATGGGTTTCCCTCAAAAGAATTTTATTACTCGAAGGGTTTGCAGTTCAATCCACATGAGATGGATGCCCATGTTTTCTTATTAAGGGTGTTAAATGCAGGATCATCCTTGGTTTCATGTAATAGACGTACAATATTTTCTTTCCTATTTGTATTATTTGTTGTTTAATTAATTTGTTTAGTGGGAGGAAATAACAAGGCTGAAATTGATACATAAGAGATGTGACATGAAACTTAATTGTATTTTGGTTATGGGAGGAATGCTTGTTACTCTAGAAGGTTCTATTTCCATTTGAATACATATCCACACATTGCCGTGGAAGATAAAAGATCAACACACGAGAGGAAATTGAGGGAAATCAAAGATAATTCAATGCAAACTACAACTGGGGGATTCAAAGAGGCAACATAGGTGAATAAGAATCATTGTAGAGACTATTTGACTTACATGTGAATTGAAAGGGTTGAGGGGAATTTATAAATTTGATGAATTAGCTTGAAGAGGGATTCAAATTCAACAATATGCAATGGAAGAGTAGGAGATAATATGCTTGTTTGTGCTCTTGGGGTTTGATACTTTTTTGTTATTTAATCTTTCCATTTTGTAATTGTATGAATTGTGGGGAGAATCATACCTCCATATTATATTCTGCAGGCCAAAATTCATCACAGTATTCAATAAAGAGTTTGATTCTATCTCTTTCATTTTGTTTAAATTTGTTCACATTGTTGACTCTATCCATATTCAGTTTTGTAGGATCAACAACTTGTGAATGTGTAAGTGCACTATTTTCATAGTCACTTTACTCTGATAGTGTTAATCTATTTTTTTAGTTGTGTTAGTGACTTACAAAGCTTGTTCATGGACCAAACTACGATATGGGAGATGAAAGTATAACTACTACCTTCCACAAAGCTAAGGAAACTTGTGCAAGAAACATTGTGTTCAGAATGTTAAAGTATGCGCTTAAATGAACTTTTGTACCATCATTTTAGGTGTGTATAATACTATAATGCATATAATTTGATATTACCTTCTTGTACTTTCAGTGTGTCATTAATCATCACTACCCACTATTGTCTTTCTAGAAATGGGTATAACAAATATGGATGTAAAATTGTTGTTTGAAACTTCTTATTAGGTAGGATTTCATACTTGAATATTAGGAATAGGATTATTGCAGGAAACACCATTTTTGGACTTAATATTAATTTGTGATTCCTACAAATCCAAGCGATCCACATATGCATATCATTGATTTGTATATCTAAACTCAATTTGATTTGAATCTAGAGTTTTCTAATCTCTAGGATGCACATACGAAATTGGCATAGATTCCCAACTATCAAGTATTTGAATTCAACATATGAAACATGCAACGTGTCAATCTTAAGGTGATATAGGTGCATACTAAAGGTGGAGTTAAATGTGTATTTTTTGTTTTAATTTATTTGACAACCTAGTTGATTCTATTTTCTTCAAAAACATTAACCATTTGAACAATGCTTCAAACAAATGCAAAGAAAGCTCCAAATGTCATGAATTTGTTGGTGTGCTTGTTGATTCCCCCCCCCGAATATTAGTCATCAACTACTGGGGATGCTACCCCTATCGTGCTATTATACATTATAGATATGGAATCACTCTTATACATTACAACTATGAAATCTCATTCTTTTCCATTCAAAAGTAAGGGGAGCTAGCGCTACTCTCCACACTTTACAACTCTAGCTAAAAACAAGTGGATAGATACCTAAATACCTAGAGTTATCAATAGGGTTTTTGGGCTTGAAGGTGGGAAAGGAGATCATGGCAGATATCCAAGGGAGTAGATCATAAGAATGGGGTGTGGCGATTTTTTTTTCTTTTTGGCAAAAAGTTAGTTGGATTTCCAAAATTGCCAACCCTTTAAATGGGATATATCTTAACATCCTAGAAAGAAATATATGTAGTGAAATATATCTATATTTAGAATTAAATTCGTTGAAGCATGTTGTAAATTGTTCATTCAGTGATAAAACTCAAGTTGAGGTTAAAATCAATTTTTTTAGTAGAAGCATGTATTTTTCCATAATATTTTTATCCTAACTATATATACTGATTACAATTGTAATAATAAGGGTCGAGTTTACTTGAGTCTATCGAGGAAGTCTTCCTAAGAAAATATCATTGAATTTGTCTTTGTTTTTCTTTTAATCTAACTAACTGATAAATAGAAAAACACCCATAACACCAAAATAAAGCCTTTTGAAAACATACTTTAAAACATTGTCAATGAAGGATCAACAACTTAGAGAAGCACCCACTTGAAACTGTGGCTGCATATAATAAATTAAATTCTATCTAGCTTTTGAGGTCTGAACACTAAAGGTTAGTATTCTAATATAAAATATTTAACAATAGTTTACACATGGTGGAATGTCATTCTCTAACAACCATGCACATGCTACTAGGTGTTTATAGAAAATATTAAAACTTTGAAGTGCCACAATGTAGATATATGGTTTGCAAAATTTATTAGGTGATGAGTTTTATTGTGACAGTTCATGTGCAAGAGGTATGTTTACTGTGGCAGTCCATGTGCAAGAGGTATGTTTTTTCATTTGAGAAGAAATTACTAACCTCAAAAATCATAGTGAAATTACCTCACAATGCTTAAGAGAACAAGCGAGTGTCAACCTTAAATACATTTTTTGATGTGTTATAACATAAGATCTGACATCTCACAAAGAAAAGCATCAAAATAATGGATAATCATTATTAATTTTGAAAGTTCAATGTATTGATCTCTATAATTGTTTTCCCTCCGTAATTTAAAAACAATGATTTTCAAACTCTATTTCTAATTCCATGCTAAAAATGATTATAATATTAATGCATAAGTTTCCACATTATAATATTAATGCACAATTTTCGACAATCTATTCGTATATGGGTTTTAATTATATTAAATATTCAATTTTCTCAATTTTATAATAAATAATATGGATGTATAAATTATAATGAAGTGAACAAAACCGTTGTCTCGATTGAGATATATATGGTCGATATCGGCTCTCAATTTAATTGTATAAGTTTTTTTACATGAAATAAATGGTAAAAAATAAATAGTAAAATTTAAAAATTTAAATTCAGATATATATTTATTTATTTATATTGTTTTTGTTTCTATATAATTGAATAACTTAAAAAAATCTCTTTAATATTCTTTTTATAGTGTTTTAAATAGGAATAAAAAATATTTTAAAATCATTTATTTTTATAGTAAATTATAAAGGGAAAACTCCATAATTTATATATTTTTTATTTTTTAATTTAAAACAAACAAACAAATAAATAAACAAAATTATTTCAATATTTTAAATTTTAATATATCAATTATCACGACCTCATTGGACGCTCGAACATATCTTACAATTGTTCGTCTCTTGAGAGGGTGCGACACTGCGGAAATTCTTACTTGGTTGCTTGGCACACCAATAATACTTCATTCAGAGAATGCCTCTTTACCTAGAGCATACCCATACTCCAATCTAGGCTACTGACGAGTCACACTCCTACTCTAGTGCAACTCTTGCTTAGATAGACAATTTGTTAACACGATTTAACACTTGGTATTTTTAAGCATTCATCCATGAGCATGAGCATTCCAAGAGAACAACCGCGGAACACAAACGAAGAGAAATAAATAAATAGTTCGGGCGGTACAAACCATGCCTAACACCTGGCTAAGTCTTTTTTATTGCGAAACAATTATAATGAGCACTACCGACTTGGTTTACGACAGGTTAGAGTCAAACAAATCACCTCACCTCACCAAGACACTCAAGAACTGATCCATCACCATAAGACTCTCTGCCACAACCGTCTTCACAACTTCATGTGGTGTACCTTAGATGTTCCCACAACCACAGACTTTTTGTTGTTTCATTTCCATAGACTATCACTAATATAACTTGAATTTCGGCTCTACCAACACATGCCTCCACTGACTTGCATTTTCTAGACTTCCCCAAAACATCTAAAGTATCCAACCCTTGACTATTTGTCTTCCATCTTGGCAATGTGCCTCATACTTTACCTCGGAATTGGTCTCCAAATATCTTTCCAAAAATGTTCTATGCTCTCCTTGGTTGTGTGCCCTTGCTCTTATAGGAGCTCCAAGGGTCACTTGTACGAAACAATGCATCCCTTGGGTGTGTTGTGCCCCTTTACAAACCCACACTCAACCAACTCGTTGCGCTCTTTTGTGGACCCGTTGCACCCATCCAAATCATGTGCTCCCATCAACCATTCGTCCTTGGACCAACATGCCCCGTCTTTGGGTGCATACCCTTTTCCTTGTGTGCTCTTCGTGTCGATCGTTGTGCCTCTTCGTGAGTGTGCCGATGGGGTCATATGACCTCTCTGACGTGCTCATTTTTATAAGGGAATATAGGTCCACTATTTGAGCGTGCTCCCAAGTTTCCCCGCCCTTTCCCAAACATAACCCAAGTCTTCATTAATCATTCTAAGGAAAGTACAATGTGTTCCCCCTTGGTGTTGCAAGTCACCCTCGTGTGCCCAAGGTGCTCCTTCCCACACCCGAATGTCTTCATTCTCCCAACCAATCACTCCCTTCCTTGCACTCTTCGTCCATCAATCATCGAATCTACCCAAGGAGCGTGCATACTCAATGGGTGTCCTGGGAGACCCCTACATCCTCCCCCACTCTAAGTTGTCGTTTTCCCTGGCAACATTCGTTGATCTTTATGGCATCTCTACCCCATCTCCAGATCTCGTCAATGATCAATGACCATTGCTTCCTCAACCATTGTCCTCAAGGTAAAATCTCCTCATAAGTTATTCTAAGTGTGGCAAAATGTTGGATACTCTTGACCCATGATAGTTTCGATACTTCAAATCCATCATTTGTGTTTCCTGTGCATTGGATCTTCTCAAGTTTCGAACTAGTTGGGTGATCAATCCAATTTTTGTGTTCTTTACTGGAGAATGCACGTCTCCACATATGAAAAACTCTTTTATGTCCACCTCATCTTCATCTTGTCGAACTCTTCTTGGTCTTGTTGAGTCACCCACTGCAATTCTCAACCTGTTGGCACTTAGCTGAATCCCTTTGGTTCCAGACAAGGTCCTGACCCTTGCCTCAACTTCGTAAGTTTCCTCCATAACTCATCTTGTTGTTTCACAACTTCTATGCTTGATTCTTTCAAGGATATTTCCACTAGGAATCACCGTATGTGATGCTTGCTCTTGATAACACATTTCTATCTTCTTCGTTTAGTAGAAAGAATGTACCCAATAGATGTGACCAAGGATATTGTCATACATCATGTTTGACTTATGTTCTATGTGCAAGTATCGCATGACCAAACAAACTTCCTTCAGTGAGCATGATAACTTCTCAAGTCATTTTGTAGTAAGTTGGAAGTCATATATCCCCATGGCCTTCCTACAAAAGTTCATGATCACTATTGGATGTCATTCTTTGTATCCTATCTCTTCCGGATCAGTCTCCAAATATGGTTGAGTAAGTGCCTCCATGAACTATCTCGACTCAACTCTTGGAGATTTTGTGGTGGGTAAGTCACTTTCCCAATCTTCCACAACATCCATAATATGTTGTTGATGACTATTCACTTAGTGATATTCCTACTTCTTTGTGGAAAGTGAATAGTCCAACTCTCTCTTACACTCATGTTCATGGTCCTGTAGGTTCCTCAATCAACCAACCTTCCCCATGGTTGTCTTCATTGAAGTCTTCATCACCATTCGTTGTTGCTCTTCTTTGCTAAAACTACTCAGAGATGTTGCAATATGGATGGCTTATGGTTATTGTGTCACGTTTCAAGGCTCGTCAGTGCTCCCATTGACTCCTTCTATCAACCTGATCACAAAGATCCTAGGCATCCTCCCAAGCTTCCTTTTCTTCATCAAGGGTGTGCTTGGTGTTCTAGCCTCGTCCAAGAATACCAAGTGACTTTCATGAATAAGTGGAGCTCCTTCAGAAATTTTGAGGAAGTCCAAGCCCAATATCATCACATGATATTCCAATGGAGATACCAATAGATCCATGTTTCCAAACCACTCCCCAAATCTCAATCAACCCCTTCATCCAATATAAATGCATCTCTATCTCAAATCGGTGAAATATTGGAAGAAGAAACCCAGATTCCTATTGGAGAGAAGGTGACATTGGATGAGCAACATTCAGTCCAAATCCTTTCTAATCAAAGAATGAATATGAATTATGAACATCTACAGAAAAAGGGGAAAAAACTGACTATTTCTGAGATACCTGTTACAACTTGATTCAACCCCCTCGATCTGAGCCCAAAGGACCCAAATACTTTTAAGGATGCTGAAATATCCTTAGCCAACAACTCAGAGTCTGAAATCCCGGGAGATGAAGGTCAAGAAGAATTTTCTTCTAAATAAAGTTTTCTTAGGAAGTCAGGGAGGAACACATTAAAGGCCTTTTGTGAAGAACAAGCCCATAAATATACTCTCTCGGGCTCTCAAAAAAATCTACCAAATATGATGGGAGGGGGTTCTAGAAACATCAAGCCACATAGTGGAAATGATTTTAGGAGAGGAGGTTCCCAATCAAACCCTATGAAATAATGATCGTGGTCTCCTAGAAATGAAGAGGGTTAGGAAGTGCCCCAAAGTCCCTAAATTTCAAAGATATCGTGAAATCAGAAAAACCCACCTTCCTCCTCATTGAGGAGACCGAAATGATAGAGGATGAAGTTAATAATAAAGGAAGAAGATTATGGAAATACAACAATATGATAGCAATAGATGATTTAGGAACCTCAGGAGGATTGTGCACTCTTTAGAGTGACCAAGAGGTAAGATTAGAACACCATATCAAATCTCAGCACTAGATCTTAACCAAGTTTTATCATAAACAAAGTAATACAATGCATACAATTATAAATGTATAAATGCCAATAAAACCTAGTGAGAAGCTAGAATGTTGGAGGTCGTTGGCTAATTTGAAGAATGCAGGAATAGATGGATAATGTATAATTGCTGACGATTTTAATATTATAAGAAACAATTATGAAAAAAGAGGAGGGATTTTTGGGAGAGATCCCTTTTGGAACAACTTAGAGGACCTAGTGGCAGATTGGGACCTTTTGGATATCCCCCCACAAAACATACTCTTTACCTGGACTAATATGAGGGCAGGGCTAGGGCACCTTGTTGCATGACTACACCACTTCCTTGTCCACAACGACTTCAATTATAGAAACTCCACCATAAAGTATCTCATTCTCCCCCTTCTCATCTATGATCATAAACCCATTTCTCTTCATCTCCAACACCTTCCAAATTTTGGTCCCCTCCCTCTTCATTTTAATCCTTTTATGGCTTCAACACCAAGAGGCAATTGAGTTAGTTGAAGCCACCTAGAAGGATTGGGTCCTAGGAATGATTGTATATATTTGGGAATGGAAAATTTCAATGGTGAAACATGCATTAAGACAACAGGTAAAGTGCTCCCACACTTCCCCTATTTTAGAAAAAATGCAAACCAAAAGCAAACTTGAAGGGTTGCAAAAGAAACTTGAAAACAATGAGATTACCACCCAAAACTAGAAAAAGGAAATTGATTTTCAATGATGTTATCGAAATGTTTTGAGAAGGGGAGAAGAGTTCCGGTGCCTCAAATCTCATAGCTTATGGATCCAAGCCAGAGATAAGAACACCAAATATTTTCATAACCAAGCAAAAAACCGACTGTTTTGAAAAAATGTATCTAAAGTCACCTTGGAGGATGGATCCATAGTAACTGATTTTGCTGAAATAAAATCTACTTCTAAATATCACTTTGAAGATTTATATACTCAATAAGAGGATTCTAATACATTTAGTATTACTGATATGCTTGATAAAATTCTGTGCAAATTCTCTATTGAAGACAATTTTGAACTTAACAAACCCATTTCTGAAGATGAAATCCACCCAACTTTTTGGAGTATTGATCCCGAAAAAGCTCCCAGGTTAGACAATTTCTCTATTTCCGTTTTATATCTTTTCTGGGACTTGATTAAGAATGACCTCAAAATAATGCTTAGTTACTCCCACAAATATTTGAGGTTAGGAGGTAGCACCAACTCTTCCTTCCTTGCCTTAATCCCCAAAGAGTCTGACCCTTCCACCTTTTCCCGCTTCAGGCCCATATCCTTATGAAAATCTTCATACAAAATCCTGACCAAGATCATGGCCAACCAGTTATATTTTTTTCTTCCCAAGATCATTTCTCCCAATGAAGGTGGATTTATGTGAGAGAGACAAATTGTTGATAACATTGTGCTTGTCCATGAGGCCATACATTCTAGCGTCCAATAAAAAACAAAGGAATGGTAATAAAACTAGACATGGCTAACAATTTTGATTGTGTGTGGAACAAATTTCTTTTTCAGGTGATGGAAAGGTTCAATTTCAACTTTTCTTTCATTTAGTGGGTGGCTACATGCATTTGAAATCCTTGGATGGCACCTTTACTGAATGGCAAGCTAGCTAGTTTCTTCCAAATTAGTAGAGGTATATGTCAAGTTTTCCCACTCTCTCCTCTCCTTTTTATAATAGTGGCATAATCACTAAGTAGGAAACTTGAGCATGAGAGAGAGACTGGAAATCTTCCTAGAATATAGATTTAAAGAGGAGTCAAGAATATGAATCACTCCTAGTTTGTCTAACTTAGAAATTGAGAGAATCCATTACACAGATACACACAAAATGTAATAGCATATATCACAATAAACAGAGATACATCAGGTATATATAGTTGGAGTGAGATCCAACTTATTTCACTCTTGGAGGGAGAGGCTGAGAGAATTTCTCAACAACCTCCAGCTAACCTAATCAAATCCCTAAGCTCTAGGATGCATCATAATGAGACATTATCTCTAACATCCCCCCTTAATGCCTACATTACACAACATAACAAAACGTTACAACGAAAATTTTGTCATGTCTGTATCACTGGTCCTCATACGCGGTTACACCCATCTCTGAACTTCATAGACACACTCTTTCTCTCTCATCATCTTTGAGCTACCACGTCATACAACACAAATACAACCGCTTCCAACCATCTTTGAAGTATCTATAGGACCGACGATTCTAAACTACCCCGAAGAATAGTCTTCATACTGAAACATTCAGTAATCGATCTTACAAAATGACCTTTTTACACACACTCATCAACACAAAGATAACCTGATTATCTTGGAGCACCGAAGTACAACAAGATCTTCCAGCGTTTAACATACTTACTTACATACTGAAACTAGTAATGCATTCTTAAAGCATTGAAACACTCAAGAACTACAAGTTTGAATTACATCACTCTATTCTATATTTGGTTCTGCATTATAAAATTTTACAAATTTTCACACCAAATAAAAAAATAAATTCCATCACACAGTTTGGATCAATTCGAATATGCAACTGATATGCCAAATTTGCTAGATATGAAATTGGTTGGTCCTCCGTTACCATGAAATGCTGACTACTCTGTAAGTGGAAGTTGTCCTTGCAAATCCTTTGATTCCTTTTTCAGGCGGCTCTTTTAATTTAGACCATCTTTGTTGCTGAACTAAAATTCTATTAGTCATAACATTTGAATTTTTCCCTTCAAATACATAATTCAGATTTGTGTTGCAACTAGCATGCGATTGACTTCCTCGGCGTATTGAATAACAACGACCAAATAATGACAATTCACTCCTTTGATCTGACTTTGGCTCCACGTCTGCACACTTGGTGATATCTCTAAGACCTGCAACACCTCTTTTTAGAAGATGGCAGTTCCCCTTGCAGCACAACCAACGTATAACTCAAATCTTTATCAGCTATGGCTCCCTTAATCAAATCGGCTGCAACTTCTCTGCTTTTCATATCGCATGACAACGCAAATGAGGCCTCTCTTTACCGGCTTGATTCAGATTGGAAATGATGGCTTCAGAAACAAACAGTGCATTTTAATCTCCAGAGTGACAAAGTTCTCCACCGTGGTAGAATTCTCCTCTCAACGGCAACAACTCTTATTGATTTCTTCTCCGTGATACATACAACACATACACAAGGCGGCACGATCTTCCACAGTGATGACTCCTTCACACTCTGCCTCTGCTTGATTTGCTTCGAATCTGGCAACAGATCTGGCAGCGGTTCTCTTTATATCAACCACTAAACACAGGCTAACTAAAACACAAACGAAAACTCAAAACACACAAACTACATATGTATAGAAGATCAGGTTTCCAATCTATCTCATATTTCAGCCCCTCTAGTGAGAGAGTGAGGGTTGTTCTAGCTTTGATACTAACTTAGAAATTGAGAGAAGTCATTGTACAAATACACACAAACTGTAATAGTATATATCACAATAAACAGAGATACATCAGGTATATATAGTTGGAGTGAGATTATATCACAATAAACAGAGATACATCAGGTATATATAGTTGGAGTGAGATTCAATTTATTCCACTCTTGAAAGGAGAAGTTGAGAGAATCTCTCAACAACTTCGAACTAACTCAATCCAATCCCTAAACTCTAAGATGCATCATAATGAAGCATTATCTCTAACATTCTATGACACATTACTGCTTGGGGAATTCTGTGATATTGAAATCCGTTTTAGACTCCTTCCTCAATGCTTGTAAAGGGGCAATTAATAATGGAAAAAGTCAAGTTTATGGATGGAATACCTCTCTAAGAATCATGCATGCAATTGCTCAAATATTTTATTTCCCGTATGCTGAAATATGGACGTCCTTCAGATATTTGGGCATTCCCATCACACTTAAAACTTCCTTACTTAGATTTGGCAGCAAATCTTGGATAAAATGAGTAAGAGGCTTACTCAGTGGGGATCCCAATGGTTAAATCCTGCTGGGAGGATAATCCTTATAAAATTGGTTGTCAGCCCTACTTCTCTACTAGTGCTCAGTATTAATGGCTCCCTAATTCATAGCTAGACAGATCACCATGAAAATAAAGGACCTTTCTATGGCAGGGAAAATCAAATCAAAAAAAATTTCATCTAGTGAATTGGAACCAAGTAACGAACAAAAACAATTATGGCAGATTGGGCATAAGGGACCTTGAATTAATGAATTTATCCATGGGTGCTAAATTACTCTAGAGACTGGTCACAGGAAAAATGACATGGTGGAAGCACGCCCTATGGAAAAAATATAACACAGGTTCTTGAATCAGATGCTTAGATTACCCTACAAAAACAAACATTGGTTCACCCATTTTTAAGCTAGGTGGAAGCACGCCCTATGGAAAAAATATAACACAGGTTCTTGAATCAGATGCTTAGATTACCCTACAAAAACAAACATTGGTTCACCCATTTTTAAGCTATTGCTTGCAACCAAGCCGATAATCAGTGATCACTGAAATTGGATCCCGGGGAACATAAGACATATAAGTTTATGGTACATGCTTCGTTTTTCCCCATCCATGCATGGCTGGAAGCACAAGGAATTTTCAGTCCTTCTAATCATCTCAATGTTCAAACAACGGATCTTGAAGTCAATGGACAGACCATCACCCGCCTCTCGATCTCTCTTCTAATTACACAGAATTTATCTCTTCTCTACAAGGATGCGCCCCGTGCCACCGTCGACTTAGAAACAATCAAGGATGGAGGAATTCCTTATATTCAGTGAGTATTTGGACATTCTTTTCTTACAACAACATCACACAGTCAACCACGAGTGAGTATTTGGACCAAGGTCTGGCACAACGATGGTATCCCCAAGATAAAGAAACATTCGTCTCAGAACAAGGGAAGAAGAACAACAGAGAGTCAGGAAATTGGAAATTGGAAATGGCAATGGTAATATTAATGGAGCGTATGGAATCAACAGAGAAAAAAAGTTCCCAACTTCGAGAAACAACCAATTCCTTGCTTTCTCTTTTAGGTAATATCGAACAGTTTTCAGAAAATCAGCAAATTGGAAATTCAAGAAACACTCAAGTAAGAGAAGAAGTGGAAATGATGGAGACAGAAGAAAATACTCCACATCAAGCAGAAAAACAGGAGGGGTTTGGGCATGAATATGTTAAGTAAATGTACTTCAAATGTATCCTATTATTGGACTAGTTTTTAAAGGTTTTCAATAGTAGGGTGACAAGTATGAATAGGCATATTCTTAGAGATGTTGAACTGAGAATATCAGTCGTGGACTCATTAACCACTATAGGTTATTTGTATAATTCCTTGAAATGTCCCCTATGCTACTTTATCCTTATGCCATTTCACCATTTTCTATCCTAATTCCTAGATTAAAAAAAATTCTTAGAAATTGTTGATTAATTTTTTTGATGTTTGCATAATTATAAAAAAAAAATGGTGTTTTAATCCCCTTGGTTTAGCAAAATATTCCTAAAATTTTGTCTCAATTTCTCATCCTCCCATTTCAAGAGATTCCACTTATGTTCCTCTAGTGTAATTAATTTTTGATATTCTTTTATTCAGATAAAAGAACTTTTCCTACTATATTGTATATCTTTTCTAACTTTTCTTACTTTGTCTTACCCTTTCCAATTTTGAGTTGATTTGTTAAATTTTACAAGTTTATCTTGAAATTGCTTCATTGAGGATTCTTTATCTTCACTAAAATGCTTCCATTCCCTAGCTACCCAATCTCCATATTTTTCATTTGCAATCCATGTAAGGGGAGGGGGTATTCTCTTTCATGTGGCCATCTAAAATAGAATTGGCTTATGATATTAATAGCCTTCTATTCTTGTCCGTGATCTTACCCTTATTTCCTCTTCTAGTGGTTGTTTTTAGATCAAGAACCTATCCATTATATTGGCTAATCCTTTCACTCTTTTCCCGTTGTTTCTCCAAGTGTGTACAATTTCAATAGAATCTACATCAACCCACATTTGCTTCCCCATTTTATGACACATTTATGTGTGAAGTAATATGATAGTGGGTCATCTCTACCTTCCTCTCCCTATATTTTTTCACTTATCCACATGTCTTTTTGGTCATCGAGGCACTCCATGTGAATTTATTTCTTTTAATAACAAACTATTAGATAAAT
The DNA here is from genome assembly GCA_900067695.1 of Picea abies. Lineage (NCBI taxonomy): Eukaryota > Viridiplantae > Streptophyta > Pinopsida > Pinales > Pinaceae > Picea > Picea abies. The sequence goes on from CBVK0104106142.1 coordinate 26,424, forward strand.
TATACCTTTAACAAGAACATAATTTTGAATTCATCTACACAAACTAATAGTAATGGAAATAACCATCAATATTTTGAATTCATTCATTTCCCAATTACATTAATGGGATCCCACAACAAGTTAAAAACATAAGAATTCCATAAAAATATAGATACAAGTACTTATATGTAATCAAGTGAAAATCCACCAAACCAGTTGTGAAGGGGTGATTCACCACCCATACCTAGGAATCAATTATGATTCCACCCCAAGCTATCCATGATACCACTAGGGTGAATGGAACTAATAGAAACCCATTGTTCACATCTTAGGTCATTTGTTGACCGTTGAGCACTCCATGTCCTCAACTATCCATCATTCCACCATGGAACTCTCAAGTCTCTTTCCTAGAAAAATGAAGATATTCCCTTTATCTGATTTACAATCCTTTGGTGATATTCTTTGCCTTTAGTGTAAGTAGAAAGAGACGAAGGCTATTGATTTCCTATTGAAAACAACCTAGAGGAGAAACACTTGGTGAAAAGAATGAATGGAAAACTATAATAGGGTTGTAGGTTTAGGGTGTTCAACCATTGTGGAAATTCTAGCCATGGTGTATTGGGACATCCTGTAACATCCCATGCCACTAATAGGCTAGGAAACACCACTTCTTGGATGTTTCACTTAGCTCTAATCTAACACAATCAACATATACAACATTTTTTTCATGCCACTTATTCATGCAGAAATAATCATTAAAAGATACTCACAATATATTCTAACCATACACAGATCAATACATAAATAATAGTAAGCCTACATACACAACATAGTTGATATATCCAGGCATTACTCATCAAGTTATAACACATGTACAATTACACAACATACAATTAATAGAGATTTGGCACTTATATTTCAATATATGACCACCAAATTGTGTGCAGACCTTCCACGAACCCCCTAGCCTTAGACCACACTACTCATCACGCTCAACAGTGGGTCACCCCCGAGCTGGGACTAAACTCCACCAAGCAAGGGATTCCTAGGCTTGGCAAGGGAAACAGGAAAGTCACACAATTCAACATGAAGGATTATCTCCCAAGGCCAACTCACACTAACATCCTACAATCTTTTCACTGGACTGAAGAGGCTGAGAAAAGTTTCAATCTGTTGAAGAGGAAGATCACGGGACAACCGGTTTTTGTGTTTCCAGATTTCCAGAAGACATTTCAGGTGAAATGTGATGCAAGTGGATTTGCATCACAAGAACTATCAATCCAACCCATTAAACAACTGCAGGACGAGATCCTATAAGTCCTATATTTTTCTTCTTCTTCTCACTCAATGAGTGCAATTCACCATATTCTTCGAACCCTGAACTTATCACAAACTGTAAAGATTTCTTACACTAGTGTGAATGACCAATGCCTCCTTCTATGCCTTAGCCCCTTTGAGGCATCCTTGTAACATCCTTGGCCACCAATAGGTTGAGCAACACCACTTCTTGGACATCTATCTTAGCTCTGATACTATTTTATGAATTTATATGCATGCATATCGAATGCAAATTAATAGTTACATCATTTTGTTCTTGCCACTTATTCATGCGGAAATAACATTAACACATTATGACACCATATGCATAAAGATGACATATTCTAACCATACATAGATTAATGTGGAATTAATAGTAAGCCTACACATACAACATATATGATATATCTAGGCATTACTCATCACTACACATACAACATATATGATATATCTAGGCATTACTCATCAAGTTATATAACATGTACAATTACACCACATATAATCAACAGAGATTTGGTACTTATTTTTTAATAGATGGACACCAGCTACGTAAAGACCTTCCACAAACCTCCCAGCCTTAGACCACGCTACTCATCATGTTCAATAGTGGGTCACCCCCGAGTTGGGACTAAACTCCACTGGGAAAGGGATTCCTAGGCTTGGAAAGTGAAACAGAAAAGTTGCACAGGTCAATGGGAAGGATTATTTCCCAGGGCCAACTCACACTAAAAGCATCCAGCCTCTCATTCCCCACATGCCTGTCCCACCCCAGGTAGTGTGCCCCTTCTCTGCTCAACAATCCTTTGGCTGCCCCATTTCCCTTCCAGGGCTTCAACAACATTCCAAAAAATAATTCTCCTAGCACTATAGCTACAGTTGGGCTCCCTCTGGGAAATCACTTCCCCAACAACCTCTTGCAGGTCTGACCACCTGCTTCTTCAGTCCATCTTCTAACTCAATTCCCAAAAAGGTGATGGCAACAACAAAGCTCAGTAAAGAAAAGACGATGGCAGCAAGCCACACTCAATCAAGGAACTGCATGGGTTGCAATGACCAACAATTAAGACACAACACGACTCAGGCAATTACAGGGTGTGTGCTTGTTCATAGGTTGATGATGGAGATGTTGGCTTTGTATGTGAGTTAGTGGGTTAATTGAGTAGGGTGGCAGACTTGTCAACATGCGAGGATTGCGAGAATGGCTAGCCGGAGGAACACCCAACGAGATGGATTTCCCAACTATAAACTACATGTTCCTAGGCTAACACATGTCTTCCTGAAGCTGCATGAGTTCCACTTAACACTCATTCTATTTCCCAGGAACTTAGGACAACACTTATCATGTCCACCTTAGACTTTAGGAAATAATAATAAAATATTATTCCCTTAGAGGTAATCCCTCTAAATTATCCTCGTCCCTTACCCTACCTAGTGGATCTTAGTCCCCCATAACTCTTTCTTCATGGTCGGTCTACACACAACAATGTAATTTTATTAACGATATATGTACCTACATATACAAAATCAGGATCATGACCTTAAGCATCCAGGCCCTTCGGTCTAATAAACATGTAAGTATTCAGTTTTAAACACTTGACTCACCAGCCTATAAACATAATTACAATTCAACAGGGGCTTGGCCTTAGGTTGTTACAATCCCCTCCCCTTATTTTTTCACTTTCCTCAATGTAACTTACTTACACAACAACAAGATTTCCAAAATATTAAAAAAGATGTGGGTGTTCTGCCCGCATAGCATCTTCATTCTCCCATGTTGGGTCCTTAGGACCGTACTAGGTCCATTGAAATTTTAGTAGTCCTGTGGCTCGATTCTAGAGCTGCTTGCTTTTCTGATCTAGTATACGCATCAAATGTACCTGAAAACATCTTTCCTTCTGGTGCATACCCCCCTTCTCTCAAAGGGCTGCACGACCTCCCAGTCTTAGGATGTTCTCAAGACTGAACTAAAACAATATTCGATTCCCTGTTGGAACCTCTAAGAAACAATCCATAGGTCTTTACAAAATTCCACTTGCGTGCACAAGCGCTAAGCGTAAGTCTTCTCCATGTGACCACGCCTTGTGGACACAAGCTTATTCGAAAAGGAACGTTGCAATTTTGCGTGTCATGTATATGAGTCCCCTGACTCTCCGTCCTCCAAAACCCCGAGTTTCAAAATTTCGACAAGGGTTTAGCCCATGCTAGCTCCTCCCTTATCCTTCATCCACATGACCTCTCATTATGACCTGGGACCAAACCTTCCAAGTGTGTCGGGATTTCGCAACTCGTGACTTTCAAGAGAAAGTTCCTTCACACTCCTGACTCCCGAAATGTTGATATTTCAGAGCACCAAGTCAACAGCTTGTGTTCCTTTGGATCCAACAACCACTATCAAATCACAAACTCGGGCCTTGTGAGTTTTCATGATTCTCCCCTTTTGACTTTTCCCTCCTGCAAGTCGGTGAAATGATGATTTCTCACCATGTGTCCCCTTTCGATGGAAGGTCCCGATGATTTCGGGATTTCACGTTTCACTCCGGTTCTTCCAAATCTTTTGGTTTCCAAAATTATGAAAGATCCTTGTGACTAACCAGTGCGCTACTTCTCCAAGATCTAACGTCTTGAAATATTTCAGCTTCTCCTGAATGAATCTTAACCCTTGATATTATCCAATCTTCAAAATTATTTTTTAAAGAATTTATCCCACTCAATCCTCCATACTTATTCCTTCTTCGAGCTTTCAATTTTTACTCTCCACCTTTGAACATTTCAACTCTTCAAAACTCATAACTTTTTCTAAGTGTTTCCTCTCGAGACTTAAAAACACTATTCATCCTCAACTTCTGGCAATTGAAATTAAATCTCGCCTCTAGCGCACACTTGCACCTCGTGTCTTTTTCAAAAGTATTTCTAATGCCCTCCTGGCATACTCTGCACTCAACTTCCTAAGCTTTCAAACTTTAACACAAGTTTTCTCCTAGATGCACTCCTTGCACTCAACATACACACTCTGCATACAAAATTTTCCCCTCTATCTCTTCTGAGCTTTAAGTCAAAAAATACTTCTTCACACACACTCCTTGCACTCTGCATGCACTCCTTGCATAATCTTACAGAAGAGAAACAATTGAACTTATTGAATTATTCATTCATTCACAACATACATATCAACAGTTAAACAATATCAACACTTGTAAAATTGAATCAATTTTCTCTGTTCTATTCATTTCAAAGAAAACATCATTACAGTGACTATCTCCTACAAACACAAATTGAAAACTTTTCTAAGGACCCAGAGCTTCCTTTCTCTTCCTCCTATCTAAATCCTATTACATTATATTCAAGCGGTTACCTACTCAATTGAATTAATGCAACCTAATGACTAATACTGGCAATTATCCTACACCTGTAATACATTACAGTCATGTAAAGGATTTACAAATGTTCTTTCCTTTCAAATGGTGGCCCAACTTTACACACTCTAATTTAATTAACACAAAATTCAAAACTCTACACCACTACCAAGCTAGTTAAGGTCAGTTTTGGCTCCTTCGATGTGTTGAGGTGTCTATTCCAATTCCACGTACACCTTTTTGGATTTTGATGGCGATTCTCCTGCATCACCTTCTCCAGCTGAATCACATTCCAATCAATAACATGATTAGCATCAGGTACATATTTCTTAAGCAATGACACATGAAATACATTATGTATAGAC
>CBVK0104106198.1:0-11044 GCA_900067695.1 Picea abies
CACACACACACACACACACACACACACACCAAGGAGACCTAGTTTTAGTATCATCTCATCTTGTACATTTTTTCTATTGTAAAAGGAGGTTTCTCTCTCTAAGAGGCTTCACTTTCATTCATATCTCTTTATCAAGGCATGGAGTTACTTATCTCTCTCTTTTTATGCTATTTTGGTGGTTGGTGCATAACAAGAGAAGATAGTCCTTGGTTTGGGTCCTTAAAACAAGTCTGCTTACCATTTTTGTTCTATTTTTTTTTTTTTGGGGGGGGGAGGATTTTCAGTGTGTGAAATTTGTAGGGTGTAGAAAGGGCATAACTAAGTACCTTGTGAATATTTTTTAGATTCTATTTCACTATGCTTTCGGAGTTATGGGCTATGAAAGTTAGGGGTTTTGACTAGTCTCAAATGGGCGTTCTTGGTAAAATAGTCATATCTAAATCTAAAAAGCTCCAAATCTAGTACAATCAATGGCGTTGGTAAAAACACAGACCATGGCGTTACAACTCCAAATTTTAGATTATAATCAACAAAATTGGACATGTGGCATACCGTACAAGTTCATTCTTTTGAAGGGTGACAAAATCCACAAGTTTTGAGAAAGTTATCACATTTTTTCCTTGGCACATCATAATTAAGTGATACCTATGGAATTTCAAAGAAGATATACCAAGCTATTACAAGCCAAAATTTATACTCCAGAGTGTAGAAATCTCATAGCTACATCAGGTGCAAGGTCAACCAATAAGACAATCTCCAAATTATGGTTTTAAAAGGGAAAATACGAGGTTTTGGTAATTCCCCATAACTTTCTCTTGAAATATACAAATCACATGGGATTAGGGGCATATTGAAGAGGACATTGCATAATACATCGTATATAAATTTCATTAATAGAAGATTGTAATTGGAGAAGATACAAGTTGAATTTTGGCTAATAGATTTGTCTCCAAAACCCTAAGCCTGTAATATCTAGATGTAAATGCAACTCTTGGAAATATTTATGAAGGCTCATCCATGACACAAGAAGATAAAGAAGAGAGGGATTTTAATATGTCCAAGATGGAAGAGAGAACAAATATCCTAGAATCTATAATGTTAACAAAGACTAATGTCTTGAATATGGTAACTAAATAAAATTCCAAAAGTCTTTCAAAGACAATCTTAAAGAAATGGCAAGCAAATATGACATCAAAGAGATGGTAAGAAAATGTGACCTCAAAGAGAATCCTAATTACATGAGGGAGGACCTTTTGAAGCAGCTGAGTTGCCTCCTTACCCAAAATTCACCTCCCTTAGAAGAAGATAAGGAGAATAAGAATATTGAGTCCTAGAAACCTCATCATTCGTCACTGCAAGATTTGCATCATTGAGGCGTCAACTCAAGACCAAGGAATTACATCATTCCCAAGATTGATATGAATAAGTTTGATGGTAATGATACCATAACATGGATTTTACAGATGGAGAAATTCTTTGATCTACACCAAGTGCCAACTTTACAAAAGGTAACTATTGCATCCTTGTATTTAGAACTTAATCAATTTGTGTGGTACCCATGGATTTTTTTATCGTAAAAAGGATTATATTGTCTCTTGGTCCATATTTATGGATGAATTAACGACACATTATGGGGATATTAAGAACAATGCCTTCTTTATCCAATTGATAAACCTGAAGCAAAGAGGTCTTGTTTTAAAATACATTTAACGATTTCAAAAGTTGAGTCTTAGAGTGAAGAACATCCTAGAGGATACTTTGTTTTATCTCTTTGTGGATAATTTAAAAGAGAGCATTCAACATGAGGTGCATCTCTTGGAGCCTAAATACTTGGGCATGCTTTCAACATGGAAAGGAAAAAGTAAAAATATAGCTACTAGAATGGTGGCCACTAACATCTACAAAGAGTGCAATGTTCCTACTCCTAACCTCACTCAACTTACAAGGTTGAAACGTCAAAAAATGGGTGAAAGAATAGCAAAGGATTATGTTTCAATCATGACAAAAAGTATAGTAATGGGAATAAGTGTGTTGACAAGAAATTATTCTATATATATTGTGAAGAGTAGGAAGAACAAGAATTGTAACCTTCACAAGATCTAGAACTAGAAGAAATTACTCAAATTGTATCTTGTCATGCTTTGGAAAGCATTAACACTCCTCAAAATATCAATATAGAAGGATGCATAAAAAATAAAAAGATAATAGTGTTGATCAATTCTAGTAGTGCACATAACTTCATTAGTTGCAAACTAGATGTCATTGATGAATTATGGGGAGAAATGCTATTTACTAAGTTGGATCTCCATTTAGGATATCATCGTATTAGAATGAGGGAAGAAGACATCCTCAAAACAACCTTTAGAACACATAAATGAAACTATGTGTTTTGGGTGATGTTGTTTGGACTTACTAATGGACCTTCCACATTTTAAAGCTCGATGAGTGCTATTTTTAAGTGCTTCCTTAGAAAGTTCATGTCAGTATTCTTTTGATGATATACTAATTTACAAGATATCTTGGAATAGCATGTAAAACATGTTGATATGGTCTTAAAACTACTAGAGGAGAAAAATACTATATGTAAATCCTTCTAAGTGTGCCTTTGGTGTTCAAGAAGTGGGATATTTGGGTTATATTGTATCTCATGAGGGCATCAAAGTGGGCCATAACAAAAATAAATCTATGGTGAAATGGCTTGTTCTTGAAACCTTGAAGAATCTAAGAGGATTCTTAGGATTGGCATGCTAATACCACAAGTTTGTTAAGAACTATGGTCAAGCATCAATACCTCTAACAATGTTATTGCAAAAGGATGCATTTTTCTTGAGCTCGAGAATCAACCCAAGATTTTGAAAAAATTAAGGAGGTTATGTGTAGAACTCTAGTCTTGGCCACACTTGACTTCACACGAACCTTTATGGTGGAGTGTTATGCCTTGAGGCATGGAATTGGTGCATTTTTAATGCAAGAAGGAAGGCCCCTTTCCTTTGAAAGTTGTCAAATTAAAGGAAAGAACTCACTCAAACCCATTTATGAGAAGGATATATTGGTCATACTACATGCAATTAAGAAATGTTGCCCAATTATCTAATAGGGAGACACTTCAAGGTAAAAACAGATCATGATAGTCTTAATTACTTCTTGAAAAAATGACTATCTTCAGAAGATAAACAAAAATGGGTTACGAAGATTCTAGATTATGACTTTGAAATTGTCTACAAAAAAGGGAAACAAAATGTGGTGCTAGATGCACTTTCAAGGAAATAAGAAAACACTAAGTCTTTACTACATGTTATTTCCATTCTACAAGTTGATTGGGTGGAAGAAGTAAGGATATAATAGTAGTAGGGCTAGAAGGCATCGAAGCTCATTCAACAACTACAGGACCATGGTGCATTATATAAGTTTGTGTGGAATAATGATTAACTTTGGTATAAGGATCACCTATATTTACATAAGAATTCACAAATCAAACAAAATGTCCTTTTGGAACTACACACTTCTCCTACAGACGGACACTTGGGAATTTTGAAAGTTATCATAGGATCAAGAAGGATTTTTTTGGGGAAGGTCTTAAAACTGATGTTCACACATTTGTGGTGAAATTCTTGGTTTTCCAACCAAACAAAGGAGAGATAATCAAGACCCCAGGTCTTCTAGAACTGTTAGTCATACCAAGTTAGTGTTGGGAATAGGTCTGAATGAATTTTATTATAGGTCTACTGAATTATGAAGGAAAGTATTTCATCATGGTGATGGTGGGTTGACTCACAAACTATGCCCATTTTTTCTCTCTTTCTTGTCCTTTTAAAGGAAGTACAATAGTTTCAACATTCATGGAAACAATTCAGAAGCTACATGGAAACCCCAAGATTATTGTAAGTGATGAAGATCCAATTTTTATAGGTAATTTTTGAACTGACTTGTTTTCTTGTTTGGGTACTCAATTGGATCCTCTCTCCTCTTATCATCCTCAATTTGATGGACAAACTAAGATTGTCAATAAATGTCTAGAAGGTTATCTTCATTTCCTTCCTTCTAATAAACACACATAATGGGTCAAGTAGTTACCCTTGACATAATGGTGGTACAACACTTCTTTCCATACTTCATCCAAAATGTCCATATTTATGATACTCGATGGTTATGGTTGTCTTTCCATCACATCACTTTTCAAAGAGGAAAGATAAGGTTAAAGCAATGAAGATCACATAGATCACTAACAAGAGGTACTAAAACTATTTAAGAACAACTTGGTTATGACATAAAATAGGATGAAGTAACAAGCAGATCGACATCGTAATGAAAGGAACCATGAAGTGGGGGATTGGGTCAACCTTACAAACATATGTACCTCAAGCAACAAAACAAGGACAAAAAATTAGCACCCAAGCACTGTGGTCCCTATAAGGTATTGCATAGGATTGGCGATATGGCTTACAACTTGGAGTTGCCTCCATATTCACATGTATATTTGGTCTTCCATATTTTTTTCTTAAAGAGACTAATCAACGATAAGATCCCAACTCATACTATTTTTCCAAAGCTTGATGAAGATAAATTGAAATGATCATTGAAACATGAATCAAGCAAATAAAAGATCAATCAATTACTAAGTACCTCATCAAGTGGAAGAACTTGCTAATAGAAGATGCCCCATGGGAAGGATAATTCTTCATACAGAAGCATCCACAACTAATCAAGTGTCAAGGGAAACACTTGTTTGAAGGGGTGGGGCATGTTAAGCCTTGGGTCCTGAAACATTACCTTGCTATTGTTATATTATTGTTGTTGTTATTGATCAGCTAGGCACTTTAATTGTAATCGTACCCCTTCATTGTACCCCTTAGTCTCCTCTATATACCATGGAGACCTAGTTGTAGAAATCATATTAACTTGTGCATTTGATATATTGTAAAAGGGAATTACCCCTGAAAGAGGCTTATTATCCATTCACTATCTATGATTCTCAAGGCATGGAGTTACTTATTCTTCCTATTTTTATGCTATTATGGATATTTGGACCATTACACTCATATTTCTTATCTCCTTGATCCAAGTGAACATGGATAGATCCAAGGCCAATATTTTCTAGGCCGAGGCACAATTGAAATAAAAACACATGGATTAGATTATGACATTGATGCAGTCCTCACACAACACAAACATCTTATGGCCTATCATGATGAGACACTCTTTGGCATGGTTCGTAGATGCCCCATTATGGCAAAGAGCTTTACTCCATGATCCGATCCTATTGACAATGGAAGCATTATATTATGGAAAAGAAAATAGTCATCCACACCAAACACATGACTTTGCAATTGATATAGACCCAAGGAATGTTTTCAAATGATTTCCATTAAAAATGGTCCATGTACCTTCAACAATTCCACTTGAACATTAAGTATCTAAAGGGAAGAACTAATCAAATTACATACTACCCCAATTGACCTCTAGTTGTGGCACTTACCACGCTCCTTAACTCTTATGGACAAGAGACTTAAAAGTGGCCCCACATGTATAAAATTAATCCTAAATCCACTTGTACATACCAAACATCAGTTGCAGATAAACAAGTTTCAAAATTTCACCTCTAGAATGGACCTCTGTGTCATATCTTTAACTCTTCAAGTGAGCATGAGAAAAGGAGTTGGGAGGCACACTACATGTTAGTGGTAAGGCGTTTCAATGTTGATAAGACATTGACAATGTCACATAAGTAGTTATACAAGCCAAATCTCTAAGAGGATGTCAATACATATATCTCATAGTGCACTACCTATGCCATTGCTACATCTACAACTAAGAAGCATGGATTGTACACTCCCATGTCCACACCAGATAAGCCTTGGGAGGTAGTCTCCATGAATTTTATATCAGTGCACTACCTATGCCATTGCTATATCTACAACTAAGAAGCATGGATTGTACACTCCCATGTCCACACCAGATAAGCCTTGGGAGGTAGTCTCCATGAATTTTATATCAAATCTACCCTCAACCAAGCATGGTAATGTATATGTTTTTGTGGTTGTTGATCAATTCTTTAAGATAACAATTTTGGCACCTTGCAAGAAGAGTGTCACACCAAAACCCATTTCTATGCTCTTATTTGTGCATGTTTTTTGGGGAGGGATTGACAATGACCATTCTTTTTGGTAGGGAGAACATATTCCTAAGTATATTTTGGTTTAGCATTTGGTTCATGATGCACACCAGATTGACCATATTCACTACCTTCCATCCCTGAACTGCTAGAACGATAGAAGTAATAGTAGGATAATTGTATACATCCCCAAAATGTGTTACTCCAAGCATCCATGCACATGGGATGAAAGTATTCCTTGTATACAATGCAAACACAACAAAACCCTTCATAATCCTAGTGGCCACAATCCTTTTTAGTTGTGCCGAGGGTTCCAACCATTGACCTAATTGATGTAGATTTTTCCATTGCATAAACATGGGAAGAGTCCCCCCATGCTCAAAACAAGACAAAGAAAGCTACGTTTTGTTTTTAACAAATATAGCACATGCAAAAACAAGTTCATGATATTTTGTAAAAATTAAATGCCAAGTATAAGCAATGACATGATCAACATCAAGTTCCACACAAGTTTTAGGTTCATGGCAAGGTATGGTTTCACTTGCAGAAACATCACCTCATAGGCCCCCGCATGAAACTTTGACCACTTTGATATGAACCTTACACTATCACCAAGATTGTGCATGAGAATGCTTTTGAATTGAATCTTCCACCCTTGCTTAACTTATACCCTGTCTTTAATTTTGAGTTGCTTCAACCATAATTTATTCATATATTGGAAACCATGGAGGTGGTAATCCATTTAGACCCTATAGGGATTATCCCTAATTATATTGAGCAAGCTATAGTGGATTGGACTATGGACAACAAAATGAAGAGCACCCACCAACAAAACATACGACTCTATCAAATTGTCAAAGCAAGGCAACTTCTTCAAAAGCGCAAGTGGTTTACTAGGAAAAAATTCAACAAAATATTATGTATTATATGTAGGAATTAATGCAATGGAGATGATTGCTTCCCAAAGGGAAACATTGATCCAAGTGGCCATTAAATATACTATTGTCTCATAAATGGTCCTGAATCTTGCAAGATTCACAACAATTTTGGAGGTCCTAAACTTCTAACGCATGTTTTAGGCTCTTCTCATGCTATGCTAGTAACAATTTGATAGGCTCCCCCTCGATGAAGGACAAATACTGGTAAACATGTGGAGCTTGGAGTAAGTTTTGGAGCAAGGGGTGAACATATCCCCTAAAAATATATTTTAGGTCTAGTTTTGGTCCATTTTATACTTTCTTGACCAAGGGTTTTTCCACCCTTTGTAAATATAATTTCGATTAAGGGATCAAGGTTGTAATGTAATCCTAGTTAACTGATGAGGGTTTTGGATGCTACGGAATACCCGAAGTATTGTATTGTAAGTAGTGGAGTTAATATAATGAGATATAGAGAGGTGCAACTCTCTGTTAAGTTGGTTTTCCCCATTAAGGGTTTCCAAAGTAAATCTTGTGTATACCGTGTGAATGTGCCATTGTTATTCTTATGTTTTAGATTTTGTGAGTATTTATTTTCTTGCACTGGTTTATCAAAATCTTCATTTGGTATCAGAGCAAGGTTATTGTCTTCAGGGGGACGCCTTTGTTGCTAGGTTTAGCTAATTTTGTGAAGAGCAAGGGTATTGTAGGCCCGCAATAAACCTATTCTTGAGTGGGAGCTTTATGTAGTGAATCTCGTGTAAAGAAAAATGGTGAACAATTCAAGAATAGAAATAGAGAAGTTTAATAGCTAGTGCTTTGAGTTTCAAAAGATAAATATGGAGTATCTTCTTGTAGATAGAAAACAATGGGTTGTTTTGTGTATAGGTAAAAAACCTATTGGTATGTTGAAAGAAAATTGGGAAAAGTAAAAAAGAAAGGTGAGAAGTGTGATTCAACTCTTCCTCTCATATTTGGTGTTGTTGAATGTATTTGAAGACAAAGTAGAGAAGTCATGGGATAAGTTAAGGAATTCGTATTAGTCAAAGTCCCCGGTAAAAAAATTGTTTCCTCAAAAGAAGTTGTATCATTTTAAGATGGACGATGGAAACTCCATGATGAAGCATCTAAATTCCTTTAGTGCTCTAGTAAGTCAACTTGTCTCTATTGATATTAATATGAAGGAAGAAGATAAATGAATTACCTTGTTATGTTCTTTCCATATTCTTAGGATAATCTAGTTGTAGCAATTGGTAGTACTACTCAATCCACATTAAAGTTTGAGGATGTAGTTGCATCCTCGTTATCAAAGGAAATGAGGAGAAAGTCTATGGAGAGTATGGCCAAGGATGTTTTACATGTAAGATATCATATACAAGATAATAATAATAAAAAAGAGTCTTTGGGGAGCAGATCTATAATCTAGAGGTAGATCTAAATCTCGGGGATGATCTATAAGGAAATGCTGAAAATGTGGTAAACATGGGAATTATAAGAAATGTTGATAAAAGTAAGTGATTTGATGATGTTTCTTCCACAAAAATGAAAACCTTCATGAAATAAGAAGGCGATGTTTACTTGACATCTACAAGTACACATTTAGATCATGATGTATGGTTGATTGACTCAGGTGCTTCATTTCATATGACTACTGACACATAGTGGTTTTATGAATATCAAAAGCACATTGGAGGTGATAGGAGACAACTTGACAACCAAAATAAAAAGACATGGAAATGTCAAGCCATTGCTCCGGGATGGAAGGATTCAAAATCTCCCTAAGGTTTTTCACATTGTAGATATAGATAGAAACTTGATATATGTAAGTAAGATGAGTGATGTAGGCATGCATACTGTATTTGAAAAGGAAACATGCAAGATGGTTCGAGGAGCAATGGAATTGACGAGAGAAGTTCATATTGGAACTCTGTACAAGATGTTGGGAATCACTATTAATGATGCGTGTAACAGTTCTATTACTTTTGATGATAGTAATGAAAAATGCATGACCATCACTATCCCCAGAGAGAAGACAATGCTATGGTACCAAAGTCTGGGACATATTAGACAGAAGGGCCTTTGAGAATTACATGGTAAAGGTGTGGTTGAAGGCATATATAATTGCTCATTAGATTTCAATTGCTATGAACATTGTATATATGCTAAACAAAATTCAGTAATATTCCCATATGTTGCTACAAAAGAAAAAGGAATTTTGGAGTTGATACAAAAGGATATGTTTGGACCTATGCCAATTTCATCACTAGGTAAATCTATATACTATGTTTCATTCATAGATGATTTCTTGAGGAACACACACATCTAGTTTCTTCGAAGGAAATTTTATGTTTTCTGTAAATTTAAAGAGTTTAAGGCTCTTGTGGAGAACCATACATAGAAAAAAATAAAGGTGTTGAGGACAAATAATGGTGGAGAGTTTCATGTAAATGAGTTTGAGGAATTGTATGAGAAGTGCAAATTAACAAGGAAAAATACTTCTCCATAAACACCTCAACAAAATCGAGTTCAAAAAGATTGAACAAGATGTTGATGGAAAAGGCAAGACGTATGCTTAGTGGCACAGGGTTGTCACATGAAATTTTAGAAAAGGTAGTAGATACTACACATTACTTGGAAAATCGATCACCTACATCAACGCTAGTTGGTAAAACTCTACATGAGGCATGGACTGGTAAAAACCCTCTCATAAACATCTCAATTTTTTTTGTTGTAATGCTTAAGTACTTGTTTCAAGGGAAAATAACAATAAGCTGGATAATGAAGCTAAAAAATATATCTTTAATAAAGATGGCATAAAAGGTTATAAACTATGGAATCAAGTAATAAAGAAGGTTGTTACAGTCAGGATGTAGTATTTAGAGAGGATAAAATTCTTCCCAAATAGGAATCCCAACTAAGGGAAGAAGAACAAGAGACACTAGAGTTTGATTAGGAGGGTGAATATTTTGATTCAATAGAAGAAGATGAATCAGAAGAGGAATAACCTCATACTCCAATCTTCAGGAGATTGGTTTGGGAAAGAAGGTAACCAAAAAGGTATACCCCACCTAATTTTTGTTCTAGTTTTGTTCTATGTATTATTGAAGATGATCCTGTAACTATCAGGGAAGAAGTTGATTCAAAGGATAGTAAAATCTAGAACAAGGCCATGGTTGAAGAAATGGATGCATTGGATAAAAATATGACTTGGGATCTAGTTGATTTTCCACCTTGAACAAAACCTATTGGTAGCAAATGGGATTTTAAGAAGAATTTTAATGTAGAAGGTAAAGTAGAGAAGTATGAAGCTCACCTATTAGCAAAAGGATATTCCTAGGTGGAGGGAATTGATTTTGATGATATTTTTTCTCCTATTGCTAAATTAACTTCTATTAGATTTCTTATGTTTGTCGTTGCTTCTTTTGGTCTTGAAGTAGAGAAAATGGATGTGAAGACAACATTCCTACTTGGGTATCTTGAAGAAGAACCATAATTTCTTGTAGTGAAGGGAAAGAAGGAGCTATTTGCAAATTGGTGAAGTCCCTATATGGATTAAAACAATCTCAAAGAATGTGGTATCAAAAGTTTGATAATTATGTATTGGGACTAGGTTTCTCAAGAAGAAAAGTTGATCACCACGTGTATTCCAAGCAGGTTGGTGATCATTTTATTTATGGAGTCTTTTATGTTGATGATATGTTTCTCATTGGAAATAACAAGGAAATAAACAAGGATTTCAAATCTCAATTGTCTTTTGAATTTGATATGAGAGATCTCAGTGTTGCAAATTTTATTTTTGGCATGGAAATTAAAAGAGATCAAGCAAAATGAAACTATAGTTGAATCATACAAAATATGTTGAGATAACATCGCAGAGGTTTAATATGCAGGAATGTAAATTAGTAAAGGTACCTATTCTTGTAGGTGTAAAGTTATTTGCAGATTAGTGTCCCAAGACACAATAAGAGGTAGAGGACATGTCCCGTGTTCCTTTTTTTTTTCCAGGTAGCATATC
>CBVK0104106208.1:0-14072 GCA_900067695.1 Picea abies
TCTGACGTGAATGTTTTACCTAAGAAGACATGTGAGATGATGGGAAAACCCAATCTAGTATGGTCTCATGTTTAGCTAAGTCCCGCGAATCAACACAAGATAGTACCGATTGGTCGGTTGACAGAGTACCCGTGAACATAGATGGGGTGTGCAACGTGACAGACTTTGAAGTAATTGAGATCGTGGACGACAATCAACCATTAAAGCACTGATGGGACTGGAATGGGATTTTGATAACTAGATGATCATGAACTTAAAAATGAGGGAGATGATATTTGAAGTTGGATATTTGAAAGTTGTTGCACCCTTGGACCCATCAGAAGGAAAGAGATACATAAATCCGACCCAAGGAAATGACATTGACAAATTATATAACATGACGACATAGATGGATGGTTATGTCAATCCTACAACAGATCATTGCGCCAAGTTGGAGAAGTATCCGTTCATGTGCATCAGATTCTGAAGAAGGTCTAGAATATTGGCAGCATAGAATTCACGAAGTCTCCACTAGATGATGTGCATGTATAACTCGATCCTTGCGCTTGATTGGAACAGAGCTATGTGATCCACCTAGGTATCATGGATTGACTGATATAAACATGTTTGTAAAATAATTTGAGTTGTAGGTACCCGAAAAACAGAGGTTATTAGTACTAGATGTTGTTCTAAAATAAACTCCAGCCAGATGGTGGGTTGCACACAGAGAGGGAATGAAATATTGGTCACAGTGCAATAGACTTATGCAAGTAAGGTTTGGCACCGAGGAAGAAAGTATTGCGCATAAGTATACATGAGAGAGTGATCCAACTCATCATGTTGAACAATGCATGGATTTATGGAGTTCAATACTAGAAACATAATGGACACACATATTTATACACACATTAGACACATTTCCGAAGAACTGGTATTTAGAATTGGAAATGCGCAGGGAGACAACAAGATGGGAAGAGTTTTTCCAGAGGTTCAAAATTACATTTACATTTGAACATGAATCTCCATTGATAAATGCATCCCTACAGGCTATTCGAATGAATATCTTCTCAGAAGAAGGGACAATGGAGGTGGTACTAGTGTGTAGTGTGCACAAAGCAAAGATGACAGTCCATGAGCTATTGGAACGCAACAATGTGGCCAAGGAAGAACATGATGAGGAGGATCCCAAAAAGATACAAGTATTCGAGATAGAAGGAGAACGAAGCGTCTACCTACCACCGAGGATGGATGATGCACCATCTATACAGGTACCAACCAATAGGAAGTACATGTTACCGATAACACCAATTCCTCCTAGTGTAAGCAGTGAAGGAGAAATGCTCGGAAATATTGTCAGCCTAAAGTTCATGGACCATGACATCACTGATGCAAATAAATTCCTAGAGTTTTCCAGGGAACAATATTTGCGCACTAGGAGCGTCTCGGGGACATGAGAAATCCTGCTAGAACCACAAGAGTGGTCGTTGGGGTTGGAGAAGGCAGGTATATTGAAATTCTTAAAGATTATACATTTCGGGTGGAGTACAAAAATTAATGCATGCGTGGAGGTGTTACTAAGCTTTGTTCACGGGGGGGCACTTTGGCTTGATCGTCCGGTATCAATCGATACTGTACTGATTGTGCGTATTATAGGACTACCAAAAGCTAGTGAAGATCTAGACATGTTCAACAAGGCAGGAGAGCAATCCCTATCCGAGTCGATGAAAGAAAAATTCCAGACACACAGAGGAAAGCGGGGGATGGATGTGAATAAAATCAACGATAAAAATGTGAGTTTGCGATGTAGGTACTGGCCTGCAAGATGTTGTGAAAATGTCGTAAATATGAAGTACCAACTCTAGTCATTACAACCGTAGAGAAATGTGTGGAAGGGGTTTGGATGAACTGGGCCACATTCTTGTTGAACCATTTTTTAGAGGATTGCACAGAGGCCCAGGAAAAGGGCACAAAATTCTATTACGCTTGGTTGTTGATCTTGATTGCACTGGTCAGGTGGAAATAACCAAGGTATTATTACCAGTGCATGCGCACATCAATAGTGGAAATTTGGCTGGGAGGTATGCCAATTTATGGCACACGACAATTAAAGAAGACAAAATGACACTAACGACACATTTTTTGTATACTTGGAAAATATCACGTATTTAGTTGCACACACCCCACACATATCAACATAGACAGTAGAAACATATAAATATATCACACAATTTAGAGTAGGCATGCACCACATCTATGTGCAGGCCAAGAAGGGTCCAACGCGCCAATGGTTTCCAACTAGTTACAGGTTGACAACAAAGGACATGAGCTTGATAGTGAATGACTGGGAAGAATGTTGGAAGAGCCCAACAAAGAAGACATGACAATTAGAAGAGGAAGAAGAACAAGATAAAAGTGATGAGGAACAAGACAATGGGCAAGGTAAGGATCAAACTAATGGCACATGTGATATGCCTGGCCTATCGATAGTCCTCGAGACATGAATAAAAATGAAGGATAAGGGGAAAGAACAAGCATGAGGGGTGCGCAAGAAAACTAAAATGCACAGAGAAACTCCAATCTATACATTATCTAATGATGATATCGACAAAATTGGCTACCATGATGGGATGCCACAGAAGAACTAATGGAAGAAGTAGTAAGGAAGCAAGTGGAACACACAAAAAAAGTGCAGGATCAGTTGGCATCCCTCCAACAGATGTTGGAAGTAGCGAGCATCGCCAAAGAGATCAAGGATGAGGAAGGACAATCCACAATTCCAGGAAAGGAAGCAAACATTGCACAACCGGTTGTGACCTAGTTAGCAGCTGGGAACAACATACTATAGCTTGAGACAGATGCACTAGAACTTCCGATGGACGAATTGCAATAATAGGTAAATACACTAGGACATCTGAACCTGGTTGTATCAAGGTTTCCCCTGCGAATATTACAAGATTTGCAGGCAAGCCTATTACAAGAAATTCAGAATAGAGGAGAACAAGTGCATCAAGATCTCATGATAATAATGGATGAATGGGTTTAGTTGCAACAAAAATATGTTGTTGTGCTGAAACAAAAGAAGGAGGTTGAAGGCTAGGTCGAGGAGGTATTGAAGGATAAAACCGAGGCCGAGGAAAGGGTCAGGAAATCCCTTAAGGAGAAGGATAAAGCTGAAATTATAATGCAGAAAACCCAAGCAACAGTCCATAAGCTATACAAGGCAATTCCAGAAGTCCCCATAGTAGTCGAAGCTACTATGGAGGAACAAGTGTTAAAGATTAGTGAAGTCATTAAGGGCTTCAAAGAGTAGATTCAAGACTTACAATTGAGGAGCATGCCAGGAACTCCACTGGAAGTGCGTGAAGGTAGAGAAAGAATGGCGACAACAACCGTTGCCAATATTAAGAGGATAGAAGGAGAATGCGAAAAACACTGTGAAGAGAGCGCACAAGTGTGGATAGAGTTAGTAGAAGAACCTGAGATGAAGGCCATAGAGACCAAGCTAAGAGAGGTGCAAGAATAGGCACAACATGCATAAGAAAGGGCTTCTACACTGCCACGAGTGGAACGCGATAACCATTTTGGCTCAGAGGCAGACATATGTAGAAGTGGAGAAAATGAGGGATCAACAAGAGATCCTTCAACAATGATTGGGACCACTGCATGAAGAAGCAGTGAGGATAATAGGGGAGCTGGCCACTATGCAGGGAAAAGTCAAACATGCATCATATGAATCCGAGGAAAAAATCATAGGTTTGACTATGTAGGGGGCCAAGGAGATCACACAAATAGAGGTAGAGATAATCAAAGAAGTGGAGGTAGCAAAGGTAGTCTCCCAAAATTTTGTTGTAGCGTGGAAGAGCATGCAACAGGCATGAGTGGTTCGAGATGAACCAAATGTGAGTGTTGGGGGCATGTTGGATAGACAGTTTTGGATTAAAACTTTTGAGGAAAAATCCTAAGTACAGAAGAAGTGCTTAGAGGAGAAGAAGAAAGATGAGGAAGTGTGCAACTGAGATGCATCGAGAAGGACAACGCACAATGAGCAGAATAAAACAAAGAATAAAGATGAATAAAGCAAGAGAAGAAAGCGTATGAAAATGAGAGATGATAGCTCAACATTATAAATATGGAAGGACGTGCAAAATAAACATATAGATGGAAAAGCAGAAGAAAGAAGCCGAAAAACCAGTTAACTGAATTAGGCATGCAATGTAATGGGTTTTGGGGATGAACCAAGTAGGGTTTTAATCCCTATATTTGATGTATAAATATGTAACATGTTGGGAGAATAGGGGTTCAATATTGAGGGTTCTGTTATGTTTTGTTTATGTTGTGATATGTTCTATTGAGGTCCGTTCAGATCTTTTTATTATCTAGTTTTAGTTAGTAACAAAGATACATACGTGTTTGAATGCAAGGGAGGATGCATAGAGGGAGAGGATTGCACTGCAGAGCGGCTAGGCTAGTAGAAGAGAAGGATAAACATGATACATCTTTGTAAGCACATTGCTCAGCCTGAAGCACTTAACGAAAGCATAATAAAGAAGCCAACCCTTGTGGACATAGCCCAAAGTTGGGTGAACCACGTTAAATGTTGCGTGACATGTCTTTTTATGTGATTGCTTATGAATTCTGCATGGATGCATAATATCTTAGCTTTGTCTTATGTTAATCCGTGCACAAATAATCATTACTGTTACAACAATGAGTTTATGTAGTAATCTAGAATATAATGACAATATGAATATGAATCGTTAAGTAAGTTAATATAGAATAAGGGCCGAGTTGTGCGCACATACATAATACGAAATAATGAATCGAATGATTTCTGCCCATTACCCTACTATTGCAGAAGCTTGGTTCTTGCAGTTCCAATAGATACCTCGGGTGAGACTTCGTCTGCACAATCGGGTGATGATGAAAGGGTTGATGTCTAGTAGGTTTTGTTAGTCATAGATAAATCGAACCTAGGCTCTTACAAACTGCGCGTAGTGCCAACAATCAATGATCTGCGTGGATCTGTAACTATTTTTGGGTGCCTTTTTTAGGGTTTTGCCTATTGTAAAGCCTCTAAATAAGGTGTGTTTTAATCGTATTAACATGATGATATTTTTAGATCAATCATTTTAGACGTTGTTGGTCTTATAGATGTAAGCCGAGTTGGCTATAGGGTTGTTCTTGTGTAAAGAAAGAAGGTATGATGTCGATTTTGTTTTAGGTGTAGACCAAGGTTAGCATGTAACCTTTTATTCTAAACGAATAATACATCAAGAGAGCAAGACGCTCAAGGAATGCTAGTTTCCCCATTTGGGTTTCCAGGTTAAAATATCTGTATACTGTGAGTTTTCTTTGTCATTTGATCTATAGCTTAAATCTTTCTTCTTCTCTTTTGTTAGGTTTAGCGTGGAAGTGTTTTATTTCCTTACATTATCCTACCTTAAGGGTTCTTCTCTCTCTATATTGTTGTGTCATTTATGGTGAATGTCTTCGTATCTTTGATGTTCAAGGGTTTATTTATGAAGTTAAGGGCTATATATTTCTTATATCATTGAAGTTTTACTACAATCTGAATGTAGCATATGAAAATAGACATTGCATTTCCTAATAAAATATATCAACATAGATTCTCAAGAATGGTATCTATTTTTTTCCCTTGCGTTAACACCCCACCCACCCATGGAAGATCATGGAACAAAAGAGCACGAGGAAAGATAGAAAGGGGATGAGGTGCATTTGTATCCATTAGCCCATAAGATCATGTACACCCCATACCCAAAAAATATTTACACATAGAACCAAATCTTGTTGAAGAAAATAAGTCAATCTTGTTCAAAGAGCTCGAACTACTTTAGAAGGGAAATAACTTGTGATCTAATACCGAAATTTATGGAGGAAAAATGAAATATATATTGCTTTAGAAAACTTGTATAATTCATAGGCTTACCAATGACAAATCACACTTCGTAGAGAAACATCTTTCCCAAAACCAGATATGGATAAACTAAACAATTTGTGTAGTCATGGGATGGAAGCCCATAGATCTAACAACAAAGATAGAGACACATCTACCATCATACAAGAAAACCAAGGCACAAACATTGAAAAGAGATAAGCAATCATATTCAATTCAACAAGCAAGTCAATTATAATATGAGAAATAAGGTTTCCCCACTATTCCCACCACCCAAGTTTTCAGTTGTTTTCCTATCATAGATGGATTCATTCGTAAGTTTAATGTGCATCGAGACAACTTGCACATCAGAAAAAAGAATAATGGAGGCACGACACATTTAGCTTTCTAAATTCATCCTACTATATAATTGGTGTGAATAATATAAGAAATAAGGGATTGATGTTTAAGAGGATAGAAGGTAATTGCTCTCATTGTCTCCGATGAGTTCATAGTTGTTTCTTTTAACTTTGTTGTTGACTTCGACACATTTCTTGTTAACTCTTCCGATAGTTTCCACAACCTCTAAGTTTACTTTACCAATGGTTAATTCTGCGGATGGTATTTTCCTCCCTTCCACATTTCCTTCCATCACCCAACATCATGTAAACCTTTGACTAGAATGATTTTCTCTTTTATGTGTTATTTCTTTTGCAAATATTAAGTTTAAATAATTTAAATTTGAAATAAAATTAAAATTATTCAAATTTAATATGTATTAAACTTTCAAATAAGTTAATATAAAACCAATCTTTACCTTGAGCAACTTTGCGCGTACAAGAGAACCATTAAGTTTTATGTTGATGCCATTGGAGGATGTTTTGAATACTCGTAACTTGATCGCACGACGTCAGATTCGATTGTCGTTGCACCGTGAAGAGTGTGGAGAAGTGTTTCTGGCGAGTCAACTAGTTGTGCCATTTGAACACTTCATCAACATAATCGATGGCGAGGATGTTTTGGGCGAGAAACCCTTGACGGTTCATTTTGGTACTTTCGGGCCTTAGATTTCAATTCCGTGAGTTGTGTTAGAATTTTAATGCCGAAAATCATATGACTATGACTAATCTATTTTGAGGATGAGAATTTTAGTTTGATGAACGCTAAAAAAAATGATCTAAAAGGTGTTTTTTAATGGAAGTTCAAGTCCCGTTTTCGTTGACGCTTCACCTAAATTAAATTCCGTTAGTTTCCGTGCCTTTTGAGATATATAGAATCTTAGTTTATTCATTGAAAATGGGGTAATCTATTAGGATCATATAAATATAAGTCCAGAAAAATGACCAATTAACGTTCGAGGCGCTTAACATGGTTTATGAGTACCGATTTTCCTTTAAGATACATTTCAAAGTCAGCGCAAAAACCAATAGGTGGAGTGGTTAACCCATTTGGTGCTAGATGACACTTTCCCAATCAAGATTTAGTCATAGAACCAATAAATGCAAAGTAAACAAGCTGGTATGGTATGCGAACGCAAGCTACTGGCGACATAGACAGATTCGATTATGACTACGATGATGAAGCAGATCAGGTGCAGTGGGTATTAGTTGTCAGTTATTGAATTAGGTGTAGGAAGCTTAATCATCGAAAATGGTAGGAGATCGGCTGATGGGCACAACAAGAAGGATCTGAGTTGGAGGAGGATGAGATAGGCCTAAGGACAAATGTGTGTCTTGTTGACCATGTCAACGTTGGTGAGAGAAAGAAGAAGAACATCATTGATGTGCTTGACGACGAAGAAGAGTTGACATCCTTCTACTCGCGCATTGGCGACAAGAGAGGGAAGCTTGTTAACAAGCATCGCGTCGACGAAGGAGAGACGAACCTCGCCGATATGTAGTATAGAAATGAGAAAGGAAGGAGCAATGCTAATGTGCCGCATTGGTGAATATAAAAGGAAGTCAGTCGATGAAAGACATGCGTGCGACGAAGATAATCGTGTGAACATCACCGATGTGTCAACATTGATCATAGGAAATTCATTGGTGATAAAGACATGTGTCAGTGAGGTTTAACAGAAGCGTGTCGACACATCAACCAAGTTCAAAGAAAGGTGGTCTATGTATTGACAAAGAAATCAATGACCCAATAATGTATAGGTGGAGGAAAGGATGCGCTTGTCGATACGCTATGTATCAATGCAAGAAGAAGGAACTCGTTGAAGTGCAGAGCAATGGGTTGAAATGATTTAAAGAGAAACTACAAATGGTTCGGCGGGAAGAGGGGGAAGAAAACTTAAGATTAGTCACTCACACGAGAGAGAGAGAGAGAGAGAGAGAGAGAGAGAGAGAGAGAGCTCACACGAGAGAGAGAGAGAGAGAGAGAGAGAGAGAGAGAGAGAGAGCGAAGGTTCCAGTAGGAATATTTGGAAGGGGGCCCCAATTTCTTGTCTTAGAGAGACGACGATAAAATAAAATTGGGAGGTTGTTGTGCGCGCACAACAAATGGCGACACACTGGGCGAAGCCAAAATCTCTGCTAGTATTTCCTTACTTATAAGAAGAAAATGTAGAGGATCATAAAATTACTTTTAAGATTAGAAATTATAGAAATAATGTGCAACAATTACTTGGAATATTCCATCGTAGTGGGATCACATGTGATGCTTTCATGTCGACTAGTGGAACTCGTCTGCTATAAGTAAAGGATGAGTTATGATAAGATTTTATTTTCTTAAACTACGCCGACGATTCAGATTGGCATCTCCATCATGAGGTTTATAAAGGTTTGGGATAAATAAATATTTTTTACTAGGTGCGTATATAGATATCTCACAGGTGTTGCTCCATTGCCTGCGAGCATCCATATCCCCGATGGAGTCACCATGAAATCATAGACCTTGCTTCGCTACCAAGGAGCATCCATAGTCCTGGAAGAGATGTATGCATGTCCCCTAATATAATCAAAATTTCCTTTACATTCCTTCCTGGTTTATTTAGTGCATGCTTAACATTCGATGGATGGGGAAAGCAGTGGCCTTTTTTAGAATGATAGCGGATGACTGCCAATGATTGAGATTTATTTGAATATTTGTTGCACTTGGCTACATAAAGATATCCCTTTTGGTTTTCAGCCTTTATACTGTGACACTTCACCCTTCACGTGAGAAACTACTTAGTGTGTGGATGATTCCCCTGTTACATAGGATCTACTCACCAACCAATATGCAAGGATCACTGTGGATTAACCACTATGTTATGTCATGGTTTTATTATTGTCCCAATACTTCGAAACAATCCCGATTCATATTCAAACAATGACCCATTAG
Organism: Picea abies; assembly: GCA_900067695.1. Classification (NCBI taxonomy): domain Eukaryota; kingdom Viridiplantae; phylum Streptophyta; class Pinopsida; order Pinales; family Pinaceae; genus Picea; species Picea abies. Next base: position 9,200 of record CBVK0104106208.1, read on the forward strand.
TTCAACTCATGAGCTAGGAAAACGATGCAAGCTGATTAATGCTCAATTCCAGTGCGAAAGTGTTGTCTGTGAAAGAAAAACAGAGGTGAGAGGTATGTATGTCATTAGATAAAAATAGGGATTATGAGACAAAAAAAAATATCTCTAAAGGAAAATATGATGAGGAAAGAAAGAGAGATGAACTTGGCCCAATTTCTCTGCCGCGAATGAAAAATAAATCTTGGATAAATGATGACCAAAGATATGCAGTCAGTAAAGAAAGTAAGCCAAAATAAAGATCATGAATGTAAGTATTTCTAGTAGCTTCAAGGATGTTGATTCATCCCAACGAATAAGAATTTTTCGGCCTATTGAAAAGACTAATCTCTGTGAAAGTTTATACGTGTGTTATTTCATTCAGACAGGTTTTAGTGCTAGCATTGACTTAGAATTGCATTCTTCATCATGATTTTCTGAAAGATTTCAGTTCACTTTTGCAGCCTTGTGCTTTAGGGAGAAGGGGTTGGACATAACTCTAATTCGTTGTCCATCAGATTTATCTGCTTTGGCCTCACAAAATATTCATTTACTCTTCACTTCTTCCAACTCCAAAACTTATGCTATAGCATGATATGTTCAATTAACCATAATTTTGATTGTGCAAGTGCATATTTCATGATCAATTGAGATTCTCTGAATACGTGAGTCTTCCTCAAATATTATCTTTCTTTTCAAGTGGATATATCTTTCTCTTATCAGAATATATTTGTAGATCTTCCTTTTGGACAACAAATGACTATAGCTGTGAGGATCTCAAACTCTACCTTAAAGAAGTGTGCTTGAGGACCATTTGATTGATTAGTATTCCCGATATTAGATCTCATTTGAGGTGGATCAGGGGAAAATTGAAACTTAATGAATTGTTCCTCTAGGATAAACACACCCTCTATCATAGAGTAACAATCAATTCAATGATTTTGTTCAAAAGACACAATCCTGAGCAAGGCTATGAACAACCGATGTGTTCTTTCATTCCAATATCAATCTTGGCCAAGCTGTCAATGTCAGTCGAATGCTGCTGAAACAAGTGAATCCTGTAGTTGAACTTCTCAAAGAATTATTGCACATGGTTTCCTCATGAAGATGGATGAAAACTAGGGTTGAGCCAAGATTTTAGTCAAACGACGAAAAATGAAATGCATTGAATGGAAAGGAAAAAGATTTTGTAGAAAAAGGAACTTAAACTAAAGCAAGTCATCACGAGATGCAAACTAAACTAACAATAGCTGGTGGTTGTTATTGAAGAAACCAAGATAAATCTAAATATATGATATTCAAACAGAAAGAAAAACAAACATCTAAGCTATACAGGGATAAAGGAAGTAAAATAACTATGCTTGCGCTATTCCTAACCTATATTACACTGGCTGAAAGAAGGCTAGGAGTAAGCATTGTTCCAGTGAAGCCAATCAATTAACTCCAAACCTGCAACTACATGTTCATTGAAGGCCAATTGCAGAGAATGAAGCAGTAAGGGATGAAAGATAGGAAGGATTGACTCAAACAAGCTCCCACTCAACAAGTTGAATTTGGCGGTGTTACGATTCAAGATATAGGTAGACATGTAGGATTCCTCCAACCAAGACTAAATTCCATAATAAAGTTTGCAATGATTACCATATTATTATTGGAAGGAAATTGAAAATGAGTGACATACATGATGAGACTCGTGAATGGAATTTGCGTGTGATGTACCTTGTGAGAGAGTCTTGGAGTTGGTGGCATCATTCATTCTAGGGATCGAAGCAAGACAACGAGCACCTGACATAATCATCCGTTGAAACCAAAGTGCTTCATTATCTAGACAAATCTCCTTGGGTTCACACTTTACATATCCCGGATACTGGTATGAGAAATGATAATTGATATTTCGAGGGAAACATTGAGAGAAAGATGACTATAAAGCTTCTCTTATGACATCAACGAAATCATGTGAAGAGTGCTCGAGTATTGAGATAACATCCAAGGACGATTGGTGGGTTTTCGCCTGAGGATGAGTATGTAATTCTAGAGCAGAATGAGATGATAGAGGTCTTTGGATTGGCTCAATATTTCTTGTGCCTTGTATGGTGATTGGCTGTACATTCCATGTGATTTCTTCATGGGGATTCGAGAACTCGTTATGCTCCGCACATTTTTTTATTTTTTGTGATTAACATCTGTGTATCAAGGTTAGAAATTTCATATTGTGTAGGACCAACGAAGGGTAGGTTAGTATTTACTCTCAATTATGGAACATATGAGTAGTCATTGAAAATGGGGTTATCTATATCAAATTAGGATTTAGCATGTTCCAGAGATCCAGATTGTAAAGGATTATGTATCATGGATCGACTGACATTAAGAATGAATGATTGATCGATCATGGTTGGGCACTCTTTTTGTTTTGGTTTATCATTCAATGTTTCATCACTAAAAGAGAAATGTGAAGAGTGTACTGCATGATAAACATGTGTGTGCTGCTCATGCTAGTAACTATCATCAAATAGATTTGTAAAAAGTGAATGGAGATCTTTGGATTCTGAAAATGATGGGATTTCTTCAATGAGGGATTCATCACAGACCAAAGTATATACATGATTTTCTGAAGAGAAGACATTAAATGGTTCAAACTTTGTGGCTAAGGTGTCTAAGATTACTGATAAGGATTCCCATGTAGTTGTGTCAGAGTGCTGGTTAGATATCGAGTACCCCCATGTCTTTCGTGATCTGACCTGAATATTGTGAATGAGAGATGATTTGATTATCCAGGTCACAACCTTCAGGATCAGAGACAAGATAGGAAAACCAATTCAAGATTTGTTGGTCCAAGGGTTTTTCATTTTCAGGAAATCTACAATAAATTTGTATAACTCTTAGGAAGAAATTATCCATAGATTCATTTCTGAGCCGACGTATTTTTGCAAGTTCATCAAAGAGTTCTTCATAGACATAATCTTCATGAGCATTGATAAACATTTCCACAAATTGTTACAACTATGAATTGATTTCACTGGAATTGTCTTAAACTAGGTTTTAATTCACCCTTTGAATGTGAGGATGAATAGTCAACACATTTCATTGTCCTAAACAATCTTAAGATTTGATTGACTGATGTCAAACTGATTAAGGTGCGTGAGTGCAAAGACATGGCCTTCCCCATTGAATTTAGGATTTGACAAGAGATTGGATATCTCGACTGAGATGCCTCTGGTTGGTCTCATAAGACTCAAAGGGTTATACCATACAAAGGTATTAAGAGAATCCATGGGCTGGTTAAAAGTTAAGTGAAATGACTCTGCATGGGCATGCTTGTCATCCAACCCTCCTTCAAGCACCATTTCTCTTGACGAGTTTGAAATCTCCCTTTTTCAACAGTAGGGGTTACCCTCAGTAAGAAGTCCCAATTAGACCTCCCACCCTTTGGAATATGGAACCCATTCAGATTCTGGCCCGACAACCATTTATGGTTTGGTTTTACCAGTTATAGCCTGATTCACCAATGAAGATGAATGATGGATGGTTATGAAAACATAAGATGTAGATGAAGGCTATGTTAATGCATGAAAGCAATCTAATATACTTCTAATCTATCATATCCTCGCTAGGACCAAATTATCGTAAATGAATGAGATGTAATGAAACAAAACCCTGATTAAAACCCCAATCAGATAACTGTCACGAAGGTGCAAAGTTAGAAACGCATGCACACAAATACATAACCACAAAAGTCTAGATCATATCTCCACACATCAACAACTCACGTGCTCAGGACAATAACATAAGAAAGAATAACAAAGCTGCAAGAGTAACACATATTGCATGAGAATAGTCTATTAACACATGTGTCCTTACAACCCATGTGAACAACATACATTCCGCTTGAAATAGTTCGCAGCAAAACAACAACACATGCGAGTTTTCCTCTCCATCAAAAGCTAGCCCCGAGGGCTTTTCAATATTAACAGTTTTAGAAATAGTACATCAAAACTCCGAGGAATGGCTTCTCAATTTTAGTTGACACTTTATTCTCAAAATAGTTCAGAATTGTACAATGCTTGAAGAGCCAAAAGACCCCTCTTTGGGTACAATTTTAGTATTTATTGAGGCTCAATATGACGCTTGGCCTTCCGCCTACCCCTGTGACTTTTCATTTCCAAACATTTTGTCTTTATTCCCTTTGTAATGATGAGAAACAAATATAACAATTACATTTTGAGTTTGTCTTCTAGCACTTGGTGGGCCATCATAGGTTTCGACCATAATGTGCCTCATCTACTGTAATGGTTGGCTTGAGTATTGGGATCTCCAATTGTCATAGGGTTTGGAATTTCTCTTCAGCCATTCGTGTTTGATTCCCTTCACTTCTCTTTGTGGATATGACCATTGATGTCATTGTTAATGCTTTATTTTCCTTGGTTGTAAATCACATTGCAAGGATGTTGATTATGATCTCCCCTCAGCATTGGTAACACCATTCATCATACAATAGATGATTAGCCTTAGAGTAACCCTAAACAAAGTATTAAAACTAAGCATTCAAACTCACATAACTGAAGCATTAACTAAGTGAAATTTTGCATAAAATTCCTTGAATTCGATCCCTAGTTCTTCTATTCACGGTTTATGTGTTGTGTGGTTCGGGGTTGTTGGCAAGGTACCATATATTAATCTGGAAAAAAAAGACAATTAATTAGGAATTTCTTAAATTGTACAGCTGTGAAGTCGTAGATATCAGAAATAGCTTTCCATCGACATAAGGAACGTGTGAAACGGGTGTTCGAGTCAAAATTTACGGTCGAAATACGAAATGTGGGAGGAAAGAGTATGTATTTTGTGCTCTTCCGGAAAAGTG
>CBVK0104106223.1:0-12571 GCA_900067695.1 Picea abies
GAAGTTGGACCAGGAGATGTGGCCCATAAGAGGGGTGAACTCCTTTATCAATTGCTGTGCACATGTGTTTATGTTCAATGTTTATGCTGCTGTCTATGTGTATTTTGCATAAGTAATCCTAATTTTATGTGTTGCAAATTGATCCTGTTGCTTTAAACACATAACATTTCACTTGCAATAATTATTCAAGTTTTTCAAGTCTTCTTCATTTTTAGATCAATAAATATTAGTCACATGCTAACACCTTGTGGAGACAATTGACACAATTGAACAACTCCATATAATTCTATGCATATTCCAACCTTATCACACATATTCTATTCCTTTGGAAGCCTTTTTGTGTAGCTAGATATTTATTCTAAGAGATAAGGAGAAATTTTCAATAAGGAAAAATTCCAATGGAAGTAGACTCGATATTCTGCCTTCATGGAGGCCAAACTATTATGCTTTCAAAAAATTCAATGGAATTAAACAAAAAGGCATCTCTTGGGTCCATTTGAAAATTCTTATTGCTCGTTGGGAACCTTAGTTTACTTTGCTTACGTGATATGAGAGGCATAATTTCCATGTTCTAATTCTCTTGGATTAACATTTTTCCAATCATAACCATAAGCAGGGATCATATTCTTTCAAGTTAGCATCCTAATCTGACCACTAAGAAGATAAGATAAGAAAATTTTATTAGTGTCCAAAAAATGACCACAAATGAGTTAATGGGACTGCTAAGTACAAAAGTATCAATACATTGCACAAATAATTTAATGGGACTGCTAACTACAAAAGTATCACTGCGAGAGTGCAACGACCACTTGTATAAAATGAAAAAACAGATCTAATAATGGACCTCAAGAGTCAAAACCAATCATTGATATAGATATAAAATCAAGATGGATAGCAAATTGTTTTAGTTTATACCACCATTGAAGATAAATAAAATAGTAAGGGACGTTCGGGTATTGTTGGAAGTCACTTCTCCATGATAAGGATCACCTAGGAAATCCTTTCTTTGGGAATTTTGTGGTTGGCAATTTTCAAGGATTACTTAAAGTGGGTGAAGAAATGTGAAAAATTCTAGAAATATAATACAAAACCAAAGATTAGGGACTATAATGAGATTCACCCAACTCCTCTAATTTAACTTAAAGTGGGTGAAGAAATGTGAAAAATTCTAGAAATATAATACAAAACCAAAGATTAGGGACTATAATGAGATTCACCCAACTCCTCTAATTTAGAATCTTAAACATTAAGGAATATCTTATCAAACCTTTGTACCCTCCAAGAGGACACAATCCCAGTGTTTTATCGTGGCCACAAATATGTTCACAAAACAAGAAGGAACTAGGGAAGTTAGAGAAAAAACCTCTTCATAAATTTTGATTGTTGTTTGAAGATGTAATAGGAAGGTTCAAATGTTTGATATAGAACACTTTTGATAAAGGTACTCATTTTTCTACAAATACCATAAACAACCTGATGGATATTTTCAATGTTATGCATTTTCAGATGAAAAGCACCAATATGTTTTTGGTACATATACTGACAAAAGTTTTTGATTTAAACAAATCAAACTAGATCGATTGATTATATACCACTCTTTGGGAATATTAGACATGGTGTAAAAATAGATCAAGGAAAACAACTTTCTGATTGACTTCTTACAAATAAACAATTATTCCAATTGAGCACTTATCATTGCCTATATGCATAACAGTCCATGAGAGGTTCTAGAGTGAGTAGTCCATTAAGTACTGATCGAAGGATCTTGAACATATAGTTGACCATTGACTATGATCCACCTTTAAGTAAGAAATTACCAAAAGTATAATGAAGAGGTACCATGAGAAAAAGTTATAGAAGCATGACTTTGAATAAGCTTAATTGATCCTCTTATACGATGGTCAAAAGAAAGACAAGGTTGAAAAATTAATCTATGGATAATTGGGTCCTTACAAAATAAATAAATTGTATGACAATGGATTATCCATGTTGGAATCATTGGAAGGGATACCCTAAATATTGTAGGTAATTACTTATCTATTGAAGAAGTTCTTTGATAAAAAAAACATAGCTAAGGTTGATGCATTTATAACTCTGTAGAAAATGAAATTTGGACTCGATATTGTGCAGAGACAATAGGGTGCCAACACCATACAACATGATATATCACAATGGGGGTCAAATGGAAACTATTAAGGTAAGAAAAACAAGTCAATTCTATTCATTTTAGCTAATGAAATCACATAATTGATTTGGTGCTTGAAAGTGTGGAAAACCTATAAGGGTTAGATAAGGATCAATAATGAATCCAAATCATCAATATCTATATGAGAGAGTAGTCACCAGAGAATGGAGATACCGACCTTCTAAAAGGTGAACTCGTGAATTCGAAGTGACTTTGATATAAATATGTCAAGTTCATCTATTGATTAATGATATCACCATAGGAAATAAGCCTAGAAGAAGCCATTGGAGGTAAGAAACGAAAGATTTATACTCAAATTCTCAATGAAGCATGATTGTGTGGAAGGTCATAGTCATGGAATCAACTTGGACATTGAGGTCGTCATTGGTTTTAACCATAAGTTTAAGGAATAACTATTAGTCACATGGAAGTTCACAAAAAGTAGGGATGATATCACAAAAAGTATGGTAGTAGATCAAAGGATTACCTAACATATTATATCCTAGTAGATAACAACTATTTTAATTAGGAAAATCCCATACAAAGGGTTTACAAGGAATAGTTGTGAAAGTCACTAGTAATAGGTAAGGGGGAACTCTCCTACCACCAATGATCACATATAATGCACTATAATTCTCTTTAAGACAAAAAAAAATTGATCATTTTCACATGCTTTTACAAGCAACAAGCTCTATGAAAATAGTGGATTGGGGATTTTTCTAGACCATAGATTAATGCTTGTTTGAAGATGCAAATGATCATATGGAATAACCTAGATCAAGAGAAGGATGCAGGGAAAAATTAGAAGCATGTGAATCTTCAACATAAACAATGTTATTGATGATGAAAAGTGGTACCAAATGATCATAAAAAATAGTAGGCACTTGAATTGTAGAACTCTTATACATTATCAAGATATTTTCCATAATACCACATCATTTGGGTTTTTGTCTCCTCAAGGATTCAAGAATGACATCATGTATAATGTATACAACCAACATAGGCCTCAACTCTACCAAACCTATGCACATTATAATATAATTAAGTAGATAATCAACCAATTATTAACATATGTATCCTGAATGATAAAATGCAGAGAGGAAAAAATAGAATAACACATAATAACTTATTAATATATATCACATCATAACACATCTAAAATTTTCAAATGTACATTTAATTAGAAAATGTGTCATCATGCCTAGAAGTACATAATTGTAACTCATTCCCAAAGTACAAAATGAAAACTAGGGCCCAAAGTACTACAAAATCCACATGGTGGAAATGACAAATAGAGGCAGTCATTATTGCCCACCACCCTTAGCATTTATAGAGGAATAGATACAAAAGTGATATTTCTCCTCTTTGTGCTTTAGAAACCTCGAGGTTTCCAATGTCTGAGGATTGTTATGCATTTCTATAGACTGGAAACAAAACAACAATTTATAGGTTATTTTTCAGAATTTTGAATATTAACAAACTTACAAAATAAAATTTCACAATTCAATATAACAAAGACTCACCACAAATATGGAAACTATCGTATGTGATGTCCTCCTCCTGGACACAAACCTATCTATAATGCCTCCCTACAAAAATGTGATGTCCTCCTACACCCAAACCTCTCTAAATGTCTTCCTACAAAAGTTGCAAGCAATCAATATGGATTACAAAATACAACACAATACATGATAAATATGGATTAGAGAATACAATACAAACAAGATCCATGAGACCACAATGCCATGTGCCTTTTATGCACAATATGATGTGACAACATGTCAAGTTGGAAAAGAATATCAAAAGAAAGTGAACTGACAACTACTTGCTAGTGTATGTGTAACATACCCACTTATGAAATATAAATATAAATGTTTGTACTTTTCAATGTGTATATTAATCAAATGATAGTCATACAACATCCAAAGATAAACATCGTTTATGTTTCATACTTAACTAACAATAAATTCCATATATCATATTTTATCCAAATAAGTTTTTGAAAAAGTATGATAATCAATAATATGAAATATATATACAACAAGAAGACCTGTTATAAATTAAATGTCATAAACTACCTTGAAGGAAAGACACCCCACACTATCACAACCAACCAAAAAGGGTACTCTATACCTCTTGTAACCGTTTTTGTATGCATAATTGAATGTTCACGATCAAAATTTCATTCAAACTTGGATGGAAAATCTTCAAACTTCAACTTGCTAGAAAAGAGGGCATTACATGAAAAATTGTGAGCATGCATCCCAATGAAACATGGCAGCAAGGTTTTAACCGTTGAACTGTTTTAAACACATGAACATTCTTATGGAAGCAAGGAAGATAAAAAATATATATATATAAAGGCATTGATGCAAAAGTGCAAATTAATGATGAATTTTATACAATATGACTATTAACATATATGTAATGTACAACATTGGATAAAAGTCCATTGACATAAAGAGACATAAAAAAAAAAGCATTGGGATATGTGAAGTGCCAACATAGAGAACATTGGATGCCAATATGTTTAACACATATTCATGATATTCAAGTAATGTCTAAGAATCTTACTCATAAGAAATTAGACTGGTTTCTTACATTGGGTATACAACATGTTGCTTAACTAGCATTAATCTTTCCTTATGAGTATGTAATATACCCACATTAAATATATGATTAAAAATAAAATAAAAAATATTATAATAATATTGTATGGAACTTGTTTTGAATAAGATTTTCAAAGTAACTTTGTTAAAATCAAAATCCATAATAAAAATTTTAGCTACAAATATTTTAAAATACAATACTTATAAAGGCACTGGGAAAACTGTCCATAATCCTCAGGAAAACAACAAATACATAAGAGTTGGCACACCAAGGGAATTTAAAGAAGATGAAGATACTAAATCAATCAAATCTATGCTAGTACCAAACTCAAGGAGTTGGGCACCAACGAAAGACTCTAACAAGAAACTTGACTATGATGCTCATCACATGAAAAATTTGTATCCTGCATGTCATATAACGATAAGTATTGGAACAAAACCACCCAACTATGCCAACATCACTGCATATTTGAAGTGAAATCCTGGGCATGCAAAATACAAGGGCCCCAAAAATCTTAACCATAAAACATACACATGCCAAAATCTAATACAAGTTGAAATGAATAGGTGTACAAGTTGAAGTAAATAAATTGCACGCAAGGAACATAAAATATCTTCTTGTGGCATTTTAACACAAGAAGGTATATAAGAACCAATCGATTACCCAATGCAATAGTTCCACCAAAATTGCAGAGGTAATTTTTCCAAAATTGAGAAATGCACCCCAACTTATAGTGTAGTAGAAAAATTCCAAACATCTTCGGCGCAGAGTTCTAAGAAAATTTTAAATATTTTAGGTTTACATATGAAATCTAATTATTATGTAGGAAGAATGAATGGAAGTGGTTGATTAAGAATATTTAAAAAATACAAAAATGTGGTGTAATAGATGGATTTCATTGGGAGGAAGACCTATTCTAGTCAAATTAGTTTTGGAGGCAATACTAGTATATTGGTATATCATGGATTGCATTCCTAAAGGGATGCTATAAACTAATAGAAAGAAATGCATTAAATTTATGTGGATAGGTAGGAGAGGAAAACATGGCATTCCATTATTCAAATGGTAGTATTTATCCAAACCAAGGGATGTGTGAGGTGAAAGAAAACATTCATTTTCTAATAAGGTCTTGCTACCAAAAGTCTATGGAGTCCAATTTCCAAGAAGAGTTTTTGGATGTAGACGATATATAAAAAATACATATAGCCACTAACTATTGAATAATGCATTAGAAAGTAAAACAAACATATCCATTAATGTGTCTATTGTTTGGAAGGCTATAGCACCATCTTTTCCTCTTCAAAAGTCTATGGAGTCCAATTTCCAAGAAGAGTTTTTGGATGTAGACGATATATAAAAAATACATATAGCCACTAACTATTGAATAATGCATTAGAAAGTAAAACAAACATATCCATTAATGTGTCTATTGTTTGGAAGGCTATAGCACCATCTTTTCCTCTTATGGGTAATTGTTTTTTTTGAAAGCAGACAATGGGGAAAATGTTAGAATAGGGGAAAATTCATGTCTTAGATGTGGATAATTATATATCTAGTCCTTGGGGATATGATTGATAAGATTATGAGAAAAGGAATTTACAAACTAGCACACATTGTTGATGCAATTAATACATCGGTTTGGAAAAAAGGATGGAAGACTGATGAGTTGATAAACATGATAGACAATTTTTTTTATAAGTGGAAGGTTTATATTGAACAATTAAAAAAAAAATTTATAAGTGGAAGGTTTATATTGAACAATTATATACATATATAACAAAGAGGAGGATGTACTAGTCTAGTCCAAGAACCCTTCTTTAGTGGAATATACTCCTAAATTGCAATACAAAACCATTTTTGTCAATGCTAATCAAGAAGGAGATGTGTGGTGGTGGAAAGCCCTATGGAAGATAAAATCTCCCCCTAACACCAAGGTTTATATGTGGTAAAGTCTATGGAATAAAGCATTAACATGGGAAGTTCTCCAAAAATGAAATTGACATGATTGGGTTGTTGTATATTGTGTAAGAATGATCTAGAAACTATAGATAATGTTCAAAATAATTGTTCATATGTTGTAAAGGCCTATGGACACATGAATGAGATAACAATTTGTAGGGGTTGATTGTAAGGGGAGACAATAAAGGGGTATTTGAAGAATTGGTTCTTGAAAAAATAACACAAAGGAATCTAGCTAGACAAAAATGCTAAAATATTTCAAGACATATTACTATTGGCCTTTCAATGTGCATCTCAAGTTAGGAAAACTTTTGAAACCATAAAATTTTCCACAAATTCTATGAAAAATATGATATTGACCCATCCTCCAATAGATAAGTCAAGTGCTTTGGATTATTTCGATGGTGCTAGCTAAGGGAAGCAAACGTTATATGGCATAGGAGGCATTTTATTCGTAAATGATTCATTTTATATAAATCTCAAAGCAGGTTGGCTTTAGGAGAATCACGGGGGATGTACAAATAATGAAGGCTTTGAAATTACTAATGAAGCTAGCAATTGATAAGGGGGGTTAAAATATCCAAGTGATTGGTGACTCTTATGTGGTAGCCAACTATATGTTCATGGTTATTTCAAGATGGAAAACATGTGTTTTCTATTGTTCCTAAAAGAGTTTAAAAGTATGGAGATTGTTTTTCAAACAACTCATATCACCTTGTATATAGAAAACTTAACTTAGTGGTAGATGACTTATCTAAAGAAGGATTGTTAATGGAAACAAACACAAGTTTTATGATGGATTTTAGAGGAGTAGTTTGTTATCCAAGTACTGAGTTTTCCAACTAACAATATTAAAGCAACCTAAAGGGCTTGAAGCAAGACAATCTAAGGCATGTGGCTTGTGTACCTTTCAACCTTTCATTAAGTCTCCTCTGCCACTCTCTCCTCCAAGTTGGCCTATAACACATTTAAAATGCATATAGACATTATTGTAAGTACTTATATTGAAAAAAAAACTAATAATTACAATCAAATTATGATGCATCCAATCATAGTTACAAACTTTCAAACATGCTTGATACCTGTGAATTGCCAACCAAATTTTTTTCCAAAATGGAAGAAGAAGGCTTCCCCATACCCAAGGTTCCCTCTTGGTTCCCCTATAATACATATTTATATATGTGTGTGTAAGTACATATAGGACAATTTTAAATAATTTAATGAATTAAGATTAAATGATTGACACTTGAAATAATAATTTTAAACTTTGAAACATGCAATACATGTGGGTTGCCAACCAAAAAAAGTCCCAATATGCAAGAGAGTTTCCCCATACCCAAAATCCCTCAAGACATGAGACTACCCCCGCCACCCTGAGATTTGAAAATTTGAATTGTAAGACATTTCGTTTTTAAATTAAAATTTGAAATGACACTGCAGTTTTCATAACTAAAAAGCTAGTGGTTGATCATCTTTTTATTAGTTTTTGAATAATTTTTTCACCTGAATGTATAATTTTCATATTTTACACAAACAAGCTTTAATTTTCAAATTTAACTCTCTTTGACCCTTAAGACTCGGGAATATACATGAGGTGTGCAACATGGTAAATTTGGATATCAACTACCACAGTCGTCATGGTATACATTGTTAGAGGAATACATAAGTTGTTTGTTGGCTTTGACCACATAATGCATGTCATAATTCCACAAGAATTGAAATTTTGAATTAATGTTACCCAAGAATGCATAGTTTAAATTTTACATAATTAGACATAGTTTTTACATCTAACAAGGTTTGCTACTTGGGTATGTACATGTATAGTGAAACATACTAAATTTGTATATCAGCTTCCATGGATGGGCACAAGTCATGAAATACCTTGGTAGAGGATGAAAAAAGTTAGTTGTTAGCTTTGACTACATAATCCATGTCATTTTTGCAAACATTCAACACTGATATCCCTAGTAAACTTGTTTAGACTAGTGCTCCTCAACTAGGGGGATTTTAATTTTCTAAATCCTCTAACTGACCTATAATACTTACTGCACTTACTTCATGTATACGAATTTGATTGAGATGCCCCAACTAACTTTGTAGGTAAGTAAAGGTTATCCTTTTCATCATCATAATCTAAAAGTTTTTCAAGCTCATTCCTTACACAATCTTAAACAAATTTGGTGGAACTATGAACATTGAAGAGAGATACCAACATACATAGTATCCATTGTTAATAATATATACCAACATCTCCAACTATAGAGGGCAAGATGGTGAAATAATTGATTAGATAGAATTGTTTAAAGAAACAATTATGCCATGTGTAAAGAGTATTAGTGGTGATGCTATGAATACCTAATGAAATAGATGGTATGAGATTGTGATCAAAGAAAAATAATTAAAGGAAAAGGCTCACTGAGCTCCAAATAAAAAACTAATAGAAGTAGAATCACAAAGCAAAAGGTCACATCATTCCAACATCCCCAACTTTATAGGCCTAGATGGTGAAAGACAAAACGAGGAGGTGATATAAATCCCATTTTACAGCTTCTATTATGATTAGATGCATATGAATCCACATAAAAAATGTCGCATGATCAATCCAAAAACCAAAGACTGGGACAATGTTCTCAAATTCCATGTACATCAATTTCATGATATTGCATAGATTATAACATATCTGAAGTCTATAATTCTAAGTTACAATATCTTTGATCCATTTTTAACTCAAATTCATTGCATACAAGTACATTCAATTAAAAACAATGTATTAGATGTAAGACATGTAATGTACTATCTAGTTATTTGGGGCATGACTAGAAAATCCAGATCATGTTATCTCATCCCTTAAGTGGCCCGGAGGACATATGGGGAGCCAAATATTTTATAATTGATAACAAATTGAAATCTAGTTTTATGTGCAAAATTGCTAAAGTAGTACAACAATTCATCAAATATCACCTTATACGAATGGACCACAAAAGTAAACCAAACAAGACAAAATCCTACATATCCATTTATATGTACTTGATGCAAATTTATTTTATCCTAGAATGTTGTTTAATAACATTGTAATGGTATGTCATCTTCAATTATTCGTTCATGATCGAATTTTGTCATTTTCCATTGTTTAACTTTCAATTTTTTCTTTGATTGAACCTCTATTAATTGTATGCATGCTGCATATACCAAATGTCTATATTAGGAGTTTATGACATTATAGCCTTTCAGTATGATGGGCAATTAATAACACTTTCTCGACCAAACAAATCAAAAATATTCACGAAAAATATAACATACATTCAAAAAGTAAAAAATATTTTATTTTTCAACTAAGAAATGTGAGATATATCATAACCTAATTACAAACATGTAAATGAAATCATAAACACATCATGCATCACCATATGATATGAAACTTTGTTTATAAGAAAAAACAACATATATGATGATGAAACTTTGTTTACAAGAAAAAACAACTTGAGTGATAAAAAGAAAATACACCATAGAACCAAAGGTTAGGTCAATTTATATTTAGAAAGGAATTTAGAGTTGCTCTACCATCAATAACATAAACTCAAAATAATAACAATGATATTTAGAAAGGAACTTAGAGTTGCTCTACCATTAATGACATAAGTTCAAAATAATAACAATGAACTTACTATGTGATTTAGTTATTCTTATGTATAGGCAAAGTCATTTTGACAAAGTTAATATTTGTATTCAGAAAGGAACTTAGAGTTGCTCTACCATCAATGACATAAGTCAAAATAATAACGATAAACTTATACTATGTGATTTAGTTATTCTTATTTATAGGCATAGAATTGCTCTACCATCAATGACATAAGTTCAAAATAATAACAATGAACTTATACTATGTGATTTAGTTATTCTTATTTATAAGCAAAGTCATTTTAACAAAGTTAATATTTGTATTCACATTGTTGGATATGAACTTAGTTATTCTTATTTATAGGCAAAGATCATTTTGACAAGGTTAATATTTGTATTCTATATGAATGGTTTTCAATATTTAGGTGGATATTTTACTCTTATCAAATGATTTAATTAAAAAAAATTAAAATATAGAAAAAAATGAATATATAGATTAAATTAATATTAAGAAAGTTTAATCAAATAAATTAAAAATAAAACAAAGTTAATTAATAAAATATATTATTAAATATAATTTAAAAGTTTACTAAAATAATATACATTAAGTTTTCCCCTATAAAATTAAAAAAAAAAAAAAATCAAAATATGAAATTTTTCTAACACTAAAAATAAAATAAAATGAATGAGTATAAATGATTCCAATAGTAAAGATAAATTGAAGCAATAAAGAGGTTGGTCAAACTTAATCTATTTATCAACTACCCCTTTGGTAAACAAGATCTAATCACTTTATTTCATTATGCAACTAAGCTTTGATTAAAAAAAATAGAATGTGTATAAGCTTTCATTTAAAAAAAAATAGAATGTGATGCATTATAAGCTTTGATAAAAAAAAAAAATAGAATGTGATGCATTATAAGCTTTGATTAAAAAAATAGAATGTGATGCATTATAAGCTTTAATTACCCAAAAAAAAAAAAAAAAAAAAAAAAACTAGAATGTGTTCACACCGATAATGAAGTATATACGTCGAAATATGCAACGTCTCCACATCCTATGTATATGTCCCAATGAATGTGATGCATTATAAGCTTTGATTAAAAAAATAGAATGTGATGCATTATAAGCTTTAATTACCCAAAAAAAAAAAAAAAAAAAAAAAAACTAGAATGTGTTCACACCGATAATGAAGTATATACGTCGAAATATGCAACGTCTCCACATCCTATGTATATGTCCCAATGATACACTATGTATATATCCCAATGATATACTTTTAAACGCAACACTACGAAGTACTTATTGTCCCTCTCTCGCTCTGGGAATTTGAATCTCTCTCGACGCTTGGGTTAGTCGA
The DNA here is from genome assembly GCA_900067695.1 of Picea abies. Classification (NCBI taxonomy): domain Eukaryota; kingdom Viridiplantae; phylum Streptophyta; class Pinopsida; order Pinales; family Pinaceae; genus Picea; species Picea abies. The sequence goes on from CBVK0104106223.1 coordinate 11,733, forward strand.
TTGTCCTCTACCTTCCATTGGAAACAATGCTGTCGTTAAACCTAATTTGCCATTGCATTAATTGCAAAGGGAAAAATAATACATCCCAACGGGTACTGTAACGATAAAGAGTTACCATGGCGAAGCCCATTCTTTCCATATATGCACGCTCGCTGACCTCACGTGGAGCGAACTACATGAATCTCATGACTTGTAAGATGGCATCAGAATATGTATAAAGTGTGAAAGTTTTGTGTGGCCCTATACTAGAACGAACAGACAGGATGACGCTAGGGCAAAACAGTACATAGGAATATTGGCAAACAGAATAAGACCCGCAAACAACAGTGATTTGGATTTGGACAGTTCGAAGATTATAAATTCATGTATGTTTGCATATTTGGATTTGGACAGTTCGAAGATTATAAATTCATGTATGTTTGCATCGATACTAGTGATCGATGAATTTGCAATATACAGTCCAGGATGGGTTGGAGGGGTTTTTAACGTTGCATTGAAAATCGATAGGAACACAAATATCTCCAAAATATTCTTGAGATACAAGATGAATCCGGGTGCAACTTCACGCAAATATTCTTCAGATACAAGCTGAAACCGGGTGCATATCAGCTCTGAGTGTACACAGTAAATGGATCTCTACCAGCCATTAGGCAGCTACGACGTGACTCTAACTTGGAAGATGTGCTGGCCCTGACAATATAGGCTATTAGACATCCGCTCGTTATCTGTCTACCTTGAATAGCGTGCTAAATTCGAAAGGATTGATAAAAGTTGGTAAAAAAAATTCGGCGATAGTTTACAAGAAATTTAGTGGAAGTTCACCGTGTTCAATTCTCAGT
>CBVK0104106282.1:0-22240 GCA_900067695.1 Picea abies
AATCCAATAATAATAAGAATTCTCTTCGCGGTTACATTATTTCAACAAGAGAGCCCAAGAGACAGTTCAGAAAGAGCAGAGCACCAAAGAGGCTTGGGCCAGACTTGGCGATGGTGACGAAAATCACAGATGCAGAGCCTGAGACATTTGCACGAGCAGTTGACCAGCAGGTTTGGCGAGATGCCATGTTGGAGGAGTATGACTCAATTATGTGCAATGATGTATGGGAGGTGGTGTTGAGGCCAAAGGGGAAGTCAATTGTGACTTCTAGATGGTTGTATAAGACCAACTATGTGGCATATGGCAGAATAGAGAAACACAAGGCCCGGTTTGTGGCGCATGGATTCTCTCAAGTAGAGGGAGTTGATTATGATGAGACATTCGCACGAGTTGCAAGATACACTTCCATTTGGAGTATTATTACCATAGCGGCAAAGATGGGTTGGAGGATACATCAGATGGATGTAAAGATCTCATTTCTCAATGGCTTTATTGAGGAGGAGGTGTACATTAAGCAGCCACAGGGGTTTGAGGTGTGTGAGAGGGAGTCTCGCATGTGTCTTCTGAGAAAGGCATTGTATGGTCTGAAGCAAGATCCTAGAGCTTGGTATTCATGTATTGACTCATGTTTGTTTCATATGGGATTTGAGAAGAGCAATGTTGATCCTAACCGTTATTACATCATTAAAGGTGAGGACATGCTTATTCTCATTTTGTATGTGGATGACTTACTCATCACGAGAGCGGAGCATCTTATAGTTGAGTTCAAGTGGGGTCTTGAATCAGAGTTTGAGATGAGTGACATCGGGTTGATGCACTATTTCTTGGGCATGGAGGTATGGTAGGAGGAGGGTCACATCTTCCTGGGACAGGGGAAGTATGTTGCAGACATTTTGAGCAGGTTTCAGATGGAGGACTGCATTCCTATGTCGACACCCATGGTCACCAACTGGAATAATCTTAACGCTTCATATTCCCAGTTGGTGGATGCTACAGAATACAGGCAATTGATTGGATCGTTGATGTATCTAGTCAACACTCGACTAGATTTTTTTTTTCCATGAACACTCTCATCCAGTACATTGTGGAGTTGAGGAGTGTTCACTAGATTGGGGCAAAACATGTTTTGAGGTACATTGCAGGTTCAATGGATTATGGTCTGGACTATGTCAGAGGGGATGGAGTGAGTTTGTTGGCTACAAAGACTCAAACTGGGCAGGATGTGCTAATGACAAGAAGAGCACCTCAAGGTGTTGTTTTGGGTTGGGGTCAAGACTTGTTTCCTGGTACAGCCAAAAACAGAAGTTAGTTGCTTTGAGTTCAGCCGAGGTAGAGTATATGGTGGCCAGTCAGGCCAGTTGCGAGGCCATTTGGCTTCGTAAGTTGTTGGTAGGATTATTTGGTCAGGAGTTGCCTCTGACTGTCATTCACTGCGATAATCAGAGTTGTATCAAACTCTCTAAGAATAGAGTGTTCAATGATAGGTCGAAGCATATAGAGATCAGATACCACTTCATCAGAGATTGGATTCAGGAAGGGGAAGTACAGCTTCAGTACATTCCGATTGATTAGCAAGTTGCAGACATTCTCACCATGGCCCTATCAAGGGGAAAACATGTATACTTCAGAGACAAGATGGGCTTGGTGAAAAACACTTTCATCGGTAAGAGGGAGTGTTGAGTTTTGGTGTACCTTGGGAAGTGGTCCCCTTGTGGTTTTGGGTCTCTAAACACAAGAAGGAAATACATTGGGACTATGTATCTTGTACTTTATGTCTAATTCCACATTGACTTCACTTTAGTCAAAAATTTGGAATTTTGTCACTTAAGGCAAAAGTGACATTTTATTCACTAAGTGGGTGAATGAAGGGACATAAAGTGAACTTAGGGAACTTAACCCAAAGTGGATTTTGAGATTAGATTCTTTTGGAGAAATCTCACCCATTGATTAGAAATGGCTTGGGGTGATCCTAGCCATCCATTTCTAGGTTTCCTTATGGATGGTTCAAGAGGGGCGCATAGGGCCAAAGGAGGCTCATTCACTCATTTGTTCACTTGGAGAGTTTGAGAGAGAGCATTGAGGTGATGATGGAGGCTATGGTTGAGGGAATCTTGGGTGCCTCCTTTCATAAAGGACTCATGGAGGCTTAGGCCCTCTATTATTTGTAGTGATTGTTCTAGGTTGGAGGAGGACGCACTCTAGGAGGAGGGCGCACACTTAGAAGGCACTAGCTACACTTGGACAATTGCATATATGTCAGTTTCATTGGAGAGGTAGCACACAACAGCTTATTTGTGTGCAAGGGATTCTTCATCAGTGGAAAGAGGATCAAGGGCGCATTGTTTCAGTGGGATTGGCAACAAAGGAAGAGGGCACACTTCACTTGGGCGCATATCTTCTCGGAACCCTTAGCAAGTCTTGAGAGGAGCTTGCTACTTGTACAAGTTCCATTGTATTTTCTTACTTGATGTATCTCATGCTTTAGACATCACTTATATACACTTTCATTCTAAATTGGTTTTCCCCGGGGAGTTTTATCTAGGGTCATGTTGACAAAAAATACATGTGTTCATTTTTCATGTATGCTTAGTGTTTAAATCAATTGTAGGAGCTTGTAAATATATTAGAGGAGTACTATATGTTTTGAGGTTTGCATGTACTAACACTTGTTGCTAAAACTACTTGAAAGGGCACCTTAAAAAAGCATATAACCATCAGTTTAAGGGCAAAAAAGTACTTGATTGTTTGTTGTCATAAAACAACAGCAAAGGACGGCTTGTTGACATAACTTAGAGCCCAACAAGAGGTCATAAGACAGGCATGTTGGGCAGCCTCATAGTTCCTCAAAAATCTACATAATCCCCAGTTTAATTAATGCATAATGTAAATATGAATGTGACTATGGATGCGAAATGTATTTTGTGAATTTCAATAAAGATAATGTGATGTCAGTTGTTGAGGATATGGATAGAGATGGGGGTTGATTAATCCACAAGAAAAGGGGGAATTCCTAGGGAGTGTCTAAGAGGGGTCCAAAGGGGAGAATTAATTATGGGTATTAATTCAAACCCATATTTCTAAATTTTACTATCATTTGGAGAAAACTTATATTTTAAGTTTGAGTGTATGAAAGCCCAATCATTAAACTCATGTAAGAGGGTGGGTGTGAGAGTCACATCCCATAGTTACTGGGGAGCATGGGGCTGAGGTAAAATCAACATTGGGTAGAGTAAACAGTCAGTTGTCTTGGTAAAAGAGAGGAAACTCGTATGGGTAGTTACAGACAGTTTTTCACATGGATTTTTTCATGAACAACAAGCAGAGAACAAGGGAGAAGAGCTTGGAAGCTAGAGCAAGAAGGTTGGGTGAATTTTGGTCATGTTGGAGCATTTTTGGAACATTTTGGAGTTGAAGACTGAAGAGTCGGGTTGTCAGGCATGAAGAGTGAACTCCTGAGTGAGTTACACTATAAAAAACAAGTGATTCGTTGTTGTTTTTACTAGTATTTTTCCTGGCAGTGAGTTCCCTTGAGTTCCCAAAAAAGAGATTCATGATTACATGTGCTGGAGAGAGACCTTGATAAATGAATGGGACGCCTAATGAACTAAGAGCAGTAAAGGGGTACATTCCTTGGGTTGGGCAGGTTAAGAGGAAGAGAGCTAGAGGAAATTCGGGATAGATGTAGGAGAATACCAGTGGGTTGTGGGGTATTGAGTTGTGAGTGGATTGTTATAGACACCCTTCTCTTGTGGATTCCTAGCCCCAACTCGAGGGTGACTTTCTATTGAGACTTAGAACAGCAAGTCTATAATTGGGTGGAACTATTAATGTTTACACCATTATTAGAGTTCTTTGCATGTCAATAGATAACAATAGCATAATATAGGATCATTAAGAAATACACAATCACAAGAGACACATCATTTATCCTAGGAAACCCTCATGGGGCAGAAAACCAAGCAAAACTTCCTTAATATAGATATCCAATACAATGCCAAGAGATAACTCAAACAAGTACAGAAAGTCCTCTCCCAAAGATGCGCCTCTCTCTCTCTCTCTCTCTCTGCAGCTCTAAAACTTGTCTCTCAAATGAACAAGTGAGTGTGTCTAAGTAAGGCGCTAACCTCCTTATTTATACAAGTCTGGTACGTGAGGAAGTGTCTCTTCACTGGCAGGGTCGACTTCTCAATCAGGGTGGTTATAACCACCTTTAATATATTATGGGGCCTCTTTAATATATTCTAGGGCCGACTTCTTATTTTGCCTATTACAATTACATTTTGACCAATCCGCAAAAGGGGATTTGGTCCTTTACAATAGCCGACATGATCAATTCACAATGGGGATTAATCCAATGAATAATATATCAAATAATAATTAGAATACACTTTGCAGTGACATTATTTCAACACTCCCCCTTAACAAGAAGGGTATTCTTCAACAGCATCAGACGAGAGAGAGGCCTTTATCATTAACAACATCAAGAGGACAGCATCATCAATATCATCTTGGAACACTGACTGGCGTATCTATAAATCATAGGAATTTTTCTTCATCGGTAGCATCGTCATTCTCAAAGGAATGCACTCATCATCTGCATCAATATGAATTAGTATAAAACTAATACATCATCATCACAGCACGAGGCTGGCTCATCATCATAATATTGGACTGGCTTTACGTCACAGCTGTTAAACTGGAAGCACAGTAATCATCTTGCTTTACGTCACAGCAATCAAGTTGGAAGCAAGATACTCGTCTTTGTTTTACATCACAACAATCAAGCTAGAAGCAAGATACTAGACTAGCTTTACGTCACGGTTATCAAGTTGGAAGCATAGTGCTAGTTTCATCTCATCGTCTTACTTTACGTCACAACAATCAAGCTAGAAGCAAGATACTAAACTGGATTTACGTCACAGCTCTCAAGCTAGAAGCACAGTACTAGTCTCATCTCAACGTCTTGCTTTACGTCACAGCACTCAAGCTAGAAGCAAGATACTAGATTGGCTTTACGTCACAACTCTCAAGGTGGAAGCACGGTACTAGTCTCATCTCAATGTCTTGCTTTGCGTCAGAGCACTTAAGTTGGAAGCAAGATACTAGGTTGGCTTTACGTCACAGCTCTCAAGCTGGAAGCACATTACTAGTCACATCACAACAGCTACTCCCCCTTTCGAGGAAGGTCCTTTCGGACTATACCAAGCTTATCTCGAAAGTGCTCAAACTTTACACGAAATAGAGGCTTGGTCAACAAATCAGCAACATGTTCATCCGTGCTAACGTACTGGAGCTTTATGGCTCCCCTCTGCACCATGTCACAGATGTAATGATATCAAATCTCTATGTGCTTCGACCTGTCATGGAATACAGGATTCTTTGTCATCTTTATGCAGCTCTGGTTGTCACATAGGATCGTGGTTTCTTCCATCTCTAGGTCAAATAGGTCGGTCAACAAACTTACGAAGTCATATAGCTTCACAGCTAGCAGAACACGCAACAATGTATTATGCTTCCGTTGTGCTCAGAGCAATGCTGGAATGCTTCCTACTCTGCCATGAGATCATGGTTGATCCCAAACTGAAACAGCATCCTGAAGTTCTCTTCCTATCAGAAACACTTCCAGCCCAATCTGAATCAGTGTACCCACTCAATGTGAAGTCATGATCTCCATCATAACTGAGACCACAATCTAATGTACCCTTAAGGTACCTTATCACATGTTTTGCAGCCACTAGGTGAACATGTCTGGGTTCTACCAGAAACTGACTCAAAGTGTTCACGACAAAACAAATATCTGGTCTAGTGTTCTTCAGGTACATCAGCGATCCAATAATCTGCCTATACAGTGTGCCATCAATCAATTATGACGAAGTATCGACCAACAACTTTAGCTTCATTTCCATGGGTGTATTCATGGGCTTGCACTCTAACATGTTGAATCTCTTCAAGATTTCGACTGCATACTTCCCTTGGTTAAGGAAGATCCTCTCTGGACTCGGCCATACCTCAAGACCTAATAAATAATGTATTAGGCCAAGGTCTTTCATCTCAAATTCTGAAGCAAGCCTCTTATTACATTCGGTGATGAGCTTTTCTTCTCCAGTTAAGAATAAGTCATCCACATATAGAAATAATATAACTGGTTCATCGTTCATAACCTTGAAGTAGAGGTTAGAATCTGCTTTACTCTTGGTAAAGCCCAAACTCGTTATGAAACTGTCTATACGGCCATACCAAGCTCTAAGAGCTTGCTTCAATCCGTACAAAGTCTTCTTCAATTTGCAAACATAAGACTTATTGTTTTCAACTTCAAATCCTTGAGGTTGCTCTATATACACTTCTTCTTCGATGACACCATTTAGGAAAGTTGTCTTTACGTCCATCTAGTGTAACTTCCACTTCATCTTAGTTGAAAGGGCTATAATGGTTCTGATCGAAGTGTATCTGGCTACAGGAGCGAATGTCTCTTCATAGTCAATGCCTTCCTTTTGAGAAAAGTCGCGAGCGACAAATCTTGCTTTATGCTTTTCAATACTTCCATCAGCAGCATGTTTTATTTTGAAAATCCATTTGGAAGATACCACGTCCTTACTCTTTGGTCTGGGAACTATTTCCCATACATTGTTCTTTATAATGGATTGGTATTCTTCTGTCATAGAATCTGCCCATTCTTTCTTCTGAATGGCTTCTTCAAAGAAAGTAGGCTCTTTCTCTAGGAGGTCACACATCAAATCCATATAACTGGAGAATGGATTAGGTCTCTTCACATGTCTCATGGTTCCTTCGGGAACACCATACTTCTCTCCATCTTGAATAAGCTCTCTAGCCCAAGCTGGCTTTCTTTTATGGGAGATTGTCATCTGAGGAGGTTCTTGAAATTATACTATGTCATGATCTTCCATAATTTCCTCATCAAGGGAAGTTACTACTTCCCTCACTGGTTCTGCAGCTCTGGGAACCTCCCTCATTGATTCTGCAATTCTAGGGATTACGAGTTCCTCTTCATATACTTCTTCGAGCTGGCATCTTCTCGATTTCTTGAGCGTTGCATCTTCATCGAAGGTCACATCCCTACTGATCTCAATGTGATGGTGACCTGGTATATAAATTTTGAAGGCCTTGGAGACCTCACAGTATCCCACAAATATTCCCTTCTTTCCTGGGGGTTCCAGCTTGTTTCTCTTCTCTTTCGGAATATGTATAAAAACTAGGCAGCCAAATATTTTGAAATGGCTAACCTCTGGATTCTTTCCGGTGAACATATCTTCCAAGGTCTTGAACCCAAGTGCACTATGGGACAATCAGTTTTGCACATATACGGCTATCATTGTTGCTTCTGCCCATAAGCACATAGGAAGATGTTGATCATGGATCATAGTCTTCACAGCTTCCATTATCATTCTGTTCTTTCTTTCAACTACACCGTTTTGTTGAGGATTATAGGGAGTAGTGAGTTCCCTCTTGATCCCAACATCTTTGCAAAAGTTCACAAACTCTTTTGAGGTGTATTCTCCTCCATTATCTGACCTGAGTATCTTGATCTTTCTTTCAGAAAGATTCTCTATCAAGGCTTTCAATTCCTTTAATTTGTTGAACACTTCATCTTTAGATTCCAAGAGATACAACCAGGTCTTACGAGAATAATCATCAATAAATGATACATAATATACATACCCACTAATGGAGGACGATGGCATTGGGCCACACACATCTGAATGAATGAGTTCTAGGACCCCTTCTGCTTTGTTGTCTTTCTTTGGAAAAGGGTTATTGATGTTCTTCCCTTGTGCACATCCATTGCATACGCGTTCATGGTCAACCTTTAATTCTAGTAAACCTGTGACCGCTTTGCATATGTATGGTGGCGCCTTGTAGTTAATGTGATCTAATCTTCTATGCCAAAGTTCACATGGATTCTCAATGGTGTGGGTCATGGCAACTTATGAGTGACCCTTTAGCTTATGCAAGCCACCTTCTTCTTTTCCAATGATGATTGTTTCATTTATGGTCTCTCCTTTAGCACGTTGCCTTCTACAACCTTCACTATAGCTTCCTCAGAGTTATGAAATGTGACCTAGAGCAAGGTCAACAAAACAACAAGCAAGAGTAATATCCTTTTGATAATATAAAGTAATAGCACGAACAATCATCACAGTAGCTCCTTTCAAGCTATCACTTGTAACTTGTCTGAAGCAAAGATTAAAGGTAAGGAATACAATACGAAAATGAGGTTATCACTCTCATAGTGTTGTGATCAAACATTCCTCCATGGCAACCTGGAACTAACACACGGGATTCTTCCTAGAGGAGGTGTTAGTTGTATCAAACAAATGATTACGTTAAGCATTTACCTCTATATGCTCACATGCTATCAAGTATGATACTTTACAAAGACTGTTATCTCAACTATAGTCATCAACTTGTCATGTGTACCTTTGAATCTTATTAACTTGATTAGTCAAACCTAGAGCCTTGTCCTCAGGAATGAGTGCTTGCTTTTCTTCCGAGTCTCCTTCACTCAAGATGACGAGTGTTTTCTTCAACCTGTCTTTTGTACTAAGACAATACGTTATCTTGACAAAAGGTTGGGTTAGAGGATAAGTTCTATGATCTCAACTTTTAATCCATCTAATACCTTGACTCAGAAAAGGTTAGAATGAAGGTCATAGCTACAACATGCAACATTGATCAATATAACAAATGGATGCATATCAGATAAATCACACCTGGGTTGCATCATTCTTCTGAATGTGTTGGATCTATGGCAAGAGATCCCTTCTCCTGCAAATACTCTTTAAAGTTTAACCATTTAAACATATGTGAGTACATACCTTTGATAGCATTTGTAGGTAGTGGCACCATCTGGTAGCAGCGGTAATGATTACCAACTCTTAAGAACTTCAAGGGTGACTGCAATTGGTACTACAATTGCAACTGCAGTTGATACTGCAACTGGTTCTGAGACTGCAACTGCAACTTAGGGTTTTATGAGAAAACCCTAATTTTTCAAACTTCAAATTTTGAAATTCTGATCCAGGGGATAGATGCGTTGAGCTGAGGCGAGTAAGCTGGTGCAATCAGATTTCTGAAAATCCAACTTTTACCCCCTCAAACTTGATCTACGGATTTTTGGACTGGTGCTTCTGGTACTCTGGTACTTCTGGTACTCTGGTTTTCTAGTTTTTTTGTACTTTGTGAAAACTAGAGTTTCACTTTCTGGGAGATATAGCCACTGAAAAGGTGCATTGAAGGTGCCAAAATGATCCTTGGGGGAGGACGCACTTTTCTAGATGGTTTTAGGGCTAAAATGTCTCACCAACAAAAATCCCTAATTTGCATGTACGGCAACAGTAACGTTTTTCACTTTCTCTTGTGAAAGATGCTCTCTTCAGCTTAGCTCTGATACCATGCTAATGTTTAAGCCATTATCAGAGTTCTTTGCATTTCAATAGATAACATATAGCATAAGATAGGATCACTGAGAAATACACAATCACAAGAGACACATCATTTATCTTGGGAAACCCTCATGGGGCAGAAAACCCAACAAAACTTCCTTAATATAGATAGCCAATACAATGCCAAGAGATAACTCAAACAAGTACAAAAAATCCTCTCCCAAAGATGCACCTCTCTCTCTCTCTCTTCTCCAACTGCAGCTCTAAAACTTGTCTCTCAAATGAACAAGTGAGTGTGTGTCTAAGTGAGACGCTAGCCTCCTTATTTATACAAGTCTGGCACGTGAGGAAGTGTCTCTTCACTGGCAGGGCCGACTTCTCAATCTGGGTGGTTATAACTACCATTAATATATTATGGGGCCTCTTTAATATATTATGGAGCCGACTTCTTATTCTACCTATTACAATTACATTTTGACCAATCCACAAAAGGGGATTTGGTCCTTTACAATAGCCGACATGATCAATCCACAATGGGGATTGATCCAATGAATGATATATCAAATAATAATTAGAATAGACTTTGCAGTTACATTATTTCAACAGGAACATCCTTCCCAAGCAGTTGGTTGCACTAACTTTCTTTTAAAGATAAGTGTTTATCTATTATCTGAGTTTTCTTAAGAGTCTTATAGCTATGCATTTACTTTGTGAATGAGAATGGTTTTATGTGTTGTTATAAATGATTTATCCCACTACATTCATGTGCACTAGAATGATGTAGATGCATTTAATTATGGGTATCATAATTTAGTTAATTATATGTATAAATTGTGGCTGGCAAGCTACAAGAAATGAATTAGCAAGTGAAAATTTTGAATTTATGTGTATTTCGCGTAGTAATGTTCCTCAGTTAAGTTGGGGGATGTTACAACTCTTTGATGAAGAACAATACTTGGAATCTTGTCCCAATTCCTCCTAGTAAGAATCATGTTGGTTGCAAACGGCTTTCATAAAAGGCACATTTGATTGCTAAAGGCTTTCATAAAAAAGAAGGTATAGATTATACTAAGACTTTTGCTCTTGTTGCTAAAATGAGCACCATTAAAACTATCATTTCTCTTGCTGTATATTCTCAATGGGAAATTCACCAAATGGATGTCAAGAGTGTGTTTTTAAATGGTGATCTTCGTGAAGAAATCTATATGCAACAGCCACTTAGTTTTATCTCCTCTAAATCTTCAAGTTTGGTATGCAATTTGAACATGTCTTTGACACTTTGGAATTCGATTGGTTGGGTTTTCGCAGATCCCATAGGCTGAAAATATCGATGACAACATGACGCCCACCTCGCGCGAATCTAGTCCTCGGGTCTTGATTTAATGGCAAGCAAAGAGAAGGACCTACTGGACTATATGGAAGACCCACTTTTGGGTATTAATATATGGGATTCCCTGGTCACATCCACTTCCTCAATCTATGTGGCTTTCCCTAAAGAACCATCCCCTACTAACACCTCCCACTCACACTCGTTTTCATGCCTCGGACACATGCTCTCCCCTAACTATGGCTCAAGTGCCACTTCTCCTACTCAATGCAATGGGACTATCAATCCAACACCCTCTAGTGAGATTACCCCTCTACACCCAGTTCCAACTCGTGTGCATGTTGAAAGTGTTGGCATTCTCACTATCGCGATAGATTGATCCACCCCCTCCACTTTTCTTCATGATGCAGCCGACACCAAAGATCCACAATACCTACCACTAACATCAATGCATTTATTGGAGCTAATCTACTTGCAGATAGATGGATTCATCGAAAACTTCCTCTTTGAAGACCTTTGCAAGCACCTCTCGACATCTATGTCTCCTTCTATCTCTGCCCCTAGATCTGCTGACATAGAGGACAAGAGGAATCCTAAGCGCTACCTAAAGAGAAAGGTTGTGACCACAAAATTAGTTCTTGATGAAGAAATCCAACTAAACGACATTACTGTTATGCAGCAGGAAACCCTAGTTGAGCGCTTCGCTAGCAATCGACTTTCTGCAAACACTCTTTGTCACTAGTTCGCTCAAACCTTTGTGCTTGTTTTGGGATATGAACCAAAATTTCTAGTTCCTGCCAAAGGATGGATGGTATGGACCTTCTATTCGGCTTTAGACACTCAAAAAGTTTTCTAAGGCTAATGGTCCTTTGGTACACAAGCTTTGTTCCTGAAGAGATGGTCAGTGGAGTTTGATGCTACCACAGAGAGGCTGGAGATAACCCCAGTATGGGTTTACTTCCTAGGAATTCCCCTAATATTCTGGTCAGATGCAGTATTCAGAGAAATTGGGAACTCAACTTTATTTTTATGAAGTCGACTACTCTTACCTCTCTTCGAGCTACATGGGCATGGCCAGAATTTTGGTGGGGCTCAAGCTATCCGATGGTCTAGCAGAAAAAATCTCAATTTACTGAAGGATCCTTCATTAACCAAACCCTCGACTATGAAGGAATTCCCTTCATGTGTGGGCATTGTCACTCTTATGGTCAGATTGCAAGAGATTGTACCAAAGCAGAGAAGATATTTCACTAGGTGAAAATAATTTCAGAAGGCTCAGAAGCAATCAAAAAAATCCCATAGCCCAAGCTGAAGGGGAATTCTTCAAAGAGGTCGTCCTCTCTAGAAAAATATATGGCTCATCCTCCATAGGCGAGCATACCAGCACCACCCTCCTTCTTCGAGCCCACAAAGGAACAATCGGGTAAGACATCTTCTACCTCCCTTACCCTTATTATGGTTTCAAATGTATGTGCTTCTAATAGAATAGCACCATTTTAAATTGTGGGGGGTTCTCAAATTCCTCCTTCCTTATGGGATTATCAGGATTATCTAGCACCCACTCTTCTCTCCTAATTCCTATTAACCCCTCTAGCATTGTTATCCCCTCTCCCTCCCCACCCTCAATCAATCCATCTCCTCCCCTTACTCCCTCTTTCCTCCCTCCACCCTCCCTCTGAAATACAATATGTGTTCCATTTCCCAATCCCAATCCCAATCCTCATCCTTTGAGGGTTTGTTGGGAGGTCTGGAGGCACTTGAGGACCTAGAACAAAACCCCCCCTAGAGGGGTTGAAAGTCTTACCTCGCTATAGCTCAAAAACAAGCTTTTCATGAAGTCCTTTTTGGCAAGCAAAAATCTTTCATTGGGGCCCTTAGAGCATCATCCCCTGGCCCTGTTGTAAAATGATTACTCTCTCACAAAATTGTCACAGGTTGGCCAACCCCACAAAATAGTAAGCCTTAAAGTGCCTCATCAAGATCCACTCCCCCTCCATTCTCCTCTTTCAGAAATATATAATCGTCGGATACAAGGTCATGGATTCATTCTCTACCTCTTTTCCAGAGTGGGATTTCCTCGCTCTAGACGCCAATGGAAAATCTAGCGATCTCCTCACTGGATGGAAGAAAAACTCCCTTAAACTACTGAACTCCTAGACTTTTTCGTCAATCCTAGGCACCCACTTCATCTCTAGGGACTTAAATATTGAATTCCTCTGCATCAATATTTATGGGACACACTTGAACAAAAAGGAATTCTGGCAAAAAAAATACATTCCACTTTGATCACTTAGGATCATGTTTTTATTAGAGGGGATATAAACTTCACATTGGGTGACAATGAAATTTTGGGGTCCCACTGCACAAAAGAAACCCCTTTCTGACTTCTTCATTCAAAATCTAGATGATGCTAGTTTGTTTGACATTCATGCCATCAAATACACCCCCACATGGAGGAACATGCATTCATGGGAAGATAGGGTTGTAAAGCGACTTGACATATTTCTTCTATCTAAACCCCTTCTTCATGGAAGTTTGTGTTCCAGACAGTGGGTGGCCCCAAGTGGGATCTCTGATCACAATCCCGTCCTTTTAGATTTATCCTAAGTTGGGAAAAATCCCCCCAACCCCTTCGAATTCAATCCACAATGGCTTGAATCGCAGTCATACATTGAAGCTATCAAAGGTTGTTGGTCCCCCTACAACCCTGTCCTCCCGGAATCTCCATCCATACAATTTATGGCAAATCCAAAAAGGGCAAAGGATATCTCCATCTCTTGGAACAAGAAGAGGAAGCAGGAAGAGGACAAATCCTTATCTGATATTGAAGAAAAAATGAAGGCTTGGAAAGAAAGGGAAACATATGAGCTATAAGCTTTTGGACAATTCAAGAGAAAAATCCTTTTAAACGAAAAAGAATGGAGAATGGGAAGTAGAGCCCTATGGTTACAAGTTGGGGATCAAAACACCAAGTTTTTCCATCACTTTGCAAGTGGCAAGAAACTTTCCAACACAATTTGGACTATTGACATATTGGATGGATCTAAAGCTTCCTCTTTTGAAGACATCGCTCTGGAAGGCATGACGCACTTTGAATCTTTATTCAAAGTTGATTCCAGGGCCAATGTCATCTCTATCATTAGAGTGGTGGGCCTCTTCCCTAGATTTATCAATCCAAAAGAAAATAATAGACTTATGAAGGAGATTACCATGGAAGAACTCGAGAAAATTCTTCACGGCTTTCAGGAGGACAAAAGCTCTAGTCTGTATGGTTTCCCAATTGAGTTCTATAGTTCTTTGAGATCATTGGAGATGACCTTTTGAAGCTGGTAGAATACACCAGGACCACTGGTCATATCTATGCTCCCTTCAATGCCACCTTTATTTCCCTCATTCCAAATGTGTACAACCCAACCAAATTTGAACAATCCAAGCGCATCTCCCTCTGTAACAACATTTACAAAATCATATCAAAGATCATCGCTCACAGAATAAAAGAACATTTGAGTGATAATATCTCTGAAGAGCAATTTGGGCTTCTTCCGGGAAGGCAAATTCACCAGGCAATTGGCATTGCACAGGAGGGTCTCCACTCTCTCCACACTTAAAGACAGTGGGCCATAACCTACAAAGTAGACCTCTCAAAAGCATTCGACGGAGTAAGTTGGCTTTATATCAGACTGCTCCTAATTCATCTGGGCTTTGGCCACTTTTTCGTCACCTGGGTGATGAATTGCATCTCAACCACCTCCTTTGCACTTCTCGTAAATGATTCAACCACCTCCTTTTTCGAAGTTGAACAAGGGCTTCAATTGAGATGCCCATTGTCCCCATTGCTTTTCTTGTTGGTTGCATAAAGCCTTAGAAGACTAATCCATAAAGAATCTTCCTCGGCCAATCTAAAAGGTATAAAGATCAACACAAACTACTCTCTAACTCATCTCCCTTTGTGTAGATGGCATTCTTATTTTCGATGAAGGAAATCTCTCTTGCATAACATCGCTCAAAGAGACTCTCCACACTTTTTGCATAGCCATAGGTACGCAAATCAATATGGAGAAATATTCTCTATATACTTAGGGATTATCGAAAAATGAAAATCTACACATCTCTAGAATTCTTGGCACTCCAACCAAGACAAATAATGAGGGTATCAAATATCTGGTCTTCACCCTAAAAGAAAACAACTACAATGAAAAGGATTGGCAATGGTTGTGCGTAAAAGTTGAAAATAGATTTCTTTCTTGGTACAACAGGTGGTTATCTCGAGTTGGTCGGCTAGTGTTGGTTAAGTCAGTTTTGGAAGCTATTAAGGTTTTATGGACCTCCTTGGCATGGGTTCCCAAAGGCATCCTTGAGAATATCATCCAACTTTCATATTATTTCTTATGGTCGATATCTGAAGAGAAAAATCCCTTGTCTTAGCCTCTCGAAGAAGAATATTAATTCCAAAGTCTTTTGGAGGATGGGGTCTGGAAATCACATCTCTTTGCTCAAGCTTTGGCTACCAAAAATGTTTTGGGGGCTCATTACTAACTCTATACTATGGGCCCGCATCCTAAAGGAAAAATATTTTCCTTCGGAACCTATCACTGATTGGATCAAAAGGCCACAAAAAACCTCCAATAATGGCTCTGTTATATGGAAAGCAACGGTAAACGTTTTTCCCCTAATTGGAAATTGGCTTATTTGGAAGGTTGGAAATGGTGTTGACATCCTCATAGAGAAATATCCATGGATTGAGTGCAAGGGAAAACCCATTCTCCCAAAACCACTTATTCAAGCCATAAACAATGAAAGTTTCTTTTATTTACAACAAGTCTCCCGACCAGATTTCTTGACATGCACCACTTGTTAGCTCAACTGGCAGGAGATATGTCTTGATGCAGCACATGAACCAGCTTGGAGAGATTACACAAATGCCCTATCCTCCTCCTTGGAAAATCTCTCAGATCAAAAGGACTCTTTAATATGGTCTTTCAACCCCTCGAAGGGATATGCACCCAAACATGGATATTCAGCATTGATCCTTGAACACATAGATGGCATTGCCCTCTGGTGGGGGGGAATTCTTTGGAAACTAAAGTGCCTAGCAAAAGCAAACATTTTTATGTGGCTCCTTCTCTCGAACAGATCTCCAACTTGGGAAAATCTACAAAAAATAGGTTTTGTTGGTCCCAACCGTTGTGTTCTTTGCAAGCAAGAAAATGAAACAAGTTGGCGTCTTTTTCTATAGTGCCCTTTCTCTCAAGCAGTTTGGAATGAGCTGAGGAATTCTCTTGGAACCACTGCTCGATGGGAGGGGGATTTAGTGGAACAAGCCCTGCAATCTTGGATCAACTCGCCAGACACCACTCCTATAAAATCCCTTCCTCTTATTTCGGCCTAGGGCATCTAGTTTGCCAGGAACCATGCCATATTTGATGATTTAGAGCCCTCCTCCTCCTATTGTGTTATATCTTCCCTGACTATCATGATATATTTTTAGATAATACTATTCTATATGGATAGTACATGTCATTCCATTTCTGGTGGTATGTCTAACGTCACATAACTCCTCATTGAGAGTTATGGCCCTACGAAGTTGGAGGAGCCTCATATGTCATCTAGAAGCCCCAAAAGGTCAAAGTAGTCAAAGTGGTTTAAAGAAAAAATATTTTCCTTCGGAACCTATCACTGATTGGATCAAAAGGCCACAAAAAACCTCCAATAATGGCTCTGTTATATGGAAAGCAACGGTAAACGTTTTTCCCCTAATTGGAAATTGGCTTATTTGGAAGGTTGGAAATGGTGTTGACATCCTCATAGAGAAATATCCATGGATTGAGTGCAAGGGAAAACCCATTCTCCCAGAACCACTTATTCAAGCCATAAACAATGAAAGTTTCTTTTATCTACAACAAGTCTCCCGACCAGATTTCTTGACATGCACCACTTGTTAGCTCAACTGGCAGGAGATATGTCTTGATGCAGCACATGAACCAGCTTGGAGAGATTACACAAATGCCCTATCCTCCTCCTTGGAAAATCTCTCAGATCAAAAGGACTCTTTAATATGGTCTTTCAACCCCTCGAAGGGATATGCACCCAAACATGGATATTCAGCATTGATCCTTGAACACATAGATGGCATTGCCCTCTGGTGGGGGGGAATTCTTTGGAAACTAAAGTGCCTAGCAAAAGCAAACATTTTTATGTGGCTCCTTCTCTCGAACAGATCTCCAACTTGGGAAAATCTACAAAAAATAGGTTTTGTTGGTCCCAACCGTTGTGTTCTTTGCAAGCAAGAAAATGAAACAAGTTGGCGTCTTTTTCTATAGTGCCCTTTCTCTCAAGCAGTTTGGAATGAGCTGAGGAATTCTCTTGGAACCACTGCTCGATGGGAGGGGGATTTAGTGGAACAAGCCCTGCAATCTTGGATCAACTCGCCAAACACCACTCCTATAAAATCCCTTCCTCTTATTTCGGCCTAGGGCATCTAGTTTGCCAGGAACCATGCCATATTTGATGATTTAGAGCCCTCCTCCTCCTGTTGTGTTATATCTTCCCTGACTATCATGGAATCCTTCCCTCAATTCTCTCCCCCCTCAAAAAACCCCTCATCCTACGCCCTTTATTGATTATTCCCTCCCTTGGGCTTTCTTTGATGGAGCTACCCAGGGATCTCCCTCCTCTGGAGCTACGAGGGGAATTCTACACTCAGACAATTCCACCTCCACCTCCACCTCTTTTGTTGCAAATTTGGGGGATGCAACAAACAATTATAATGAATTTATGGTAGTAAAAATCATCCTAACACTTGCCATAGAAAAAGGAATATCACACATAAACATTTTTGGAGACTCAACGCTTGTGATAAAATGCATGACCGGCAACCAATCTCTTCACTCATATACTCTGCAGCCACTACTGGAGACATCAGAAAACTTCTTCAGTCCTTCTCACATTTCTCCTTTTCACATGTCTAAAGGAGCTGGAACAAAGAAGCGAACCAGATCTCAAAAGCAAGATTGGCACTAGACCAAGAATGTTGGAAAGTCTGGGAAAAGAGCCTGCATGGCTCCTCGGAATTTCTTTGTGACCCTTGGACCCTTATCTGATTAAAATTCTCACTTGCAAAAATTTTGAGATATGAAGTACATATTTGAACGTTATATGATAAAAAGACGACATTTCGGCTATTTACAATGGAGAGCACGCTTTTTGAGGATTAATGTATAAATCTAGAAATTTTATGATATATATGAGGACATGTGGGATACTATCAACCCATATCTTTTTTGGGTTGATTGGCCATCTGATTTCAATTTTTTGGGCAGAGTATAGACTATACATTCAATATCTCAATAGGAGCTATTAGCTACAAGAATGCTCATAGCATCTACTGATGTAATTTTTTCTTAAATGAATAAAATTACTTGCTTTTTTTTCACGAGAAAAAAAAAGTTGGACGGGTTTTTGTATGGTCTTAAACAGGCACCCAAGGCTTGGTATGAGAAAATTGATACTCATTTCTTGCACAATGGTTTCAATCGGTGCCAATTTGATCCAAATATGTATGTCAAATTCTTTGATGATGATGTGCTCATTGTTATACTTTATGTGGATGATCTAATCCTTATGGGAAGCTAGCTTTCCTTAATTCAGGAATAGGAATTGAAGAATGATCTTAAGCAGCACTTTGAGATGACAAACTTGGGCCTATTGCATTACTTTCTTGGTTTTCAAGTGTGACACATGGCTAATGGGATTTTCCTTTCTCATCCTAAGTATTCTTCGGATTTGCTAGCTCAGTCTCATGAGTGAATGTAATCCTTCACCAACACCATTTCAATCTGGAGTAAAATTAATTGTTGATTGTGGTAGTCATCTTGTTGATGCAACACTGTATCGTCAACTTGTTGGGAGTTTGATCTATCTAACACAAAGAAATCTTGATCTCTCCTTTGTTGTTAGCATGGTTTCCAGGTTTATGCAAAAGCCTCTTGACAGCCATTGGCAAGAAGCTAAGAGGATTCTCGGATATCTTCAAGGCACTCTAAATTATGGTGTTTTCTATTCAAGCAAAGCTTCTATTTCACTTCTTGATTACACCAATTCTGATTGGGAAGAAGATATTACTGATAGAAGAATTATTGTTGAATATGTCTTTCAACTTGGTTTAGGTCCCATTTCATGATCCAGTAAGAAGTTGAGAACACTTTCCCCTTTTTCTTGTGAAGTAGAGTACAGGGAAATTAAGGAAGCAACTAAAGAAGCAGTGTGGCTTCGACATGTTCTTATTGAGCTTGGACTAGTTCAAAATGCTCCTACTGAGCTAAGATGTGATAATCAGACTGTTATTCATCTTGCTTACAATCCATTCTATCACTCCAAAACCAAACACGTTGATCTTGATACTCGTTACATTCGAGATCTGGTAGCTAATAGTGTCATTCGTCTGGAGTATTGTCCCATTAAATAGCAAGTTGTTGATATCTTCACCGAATCCATGACAGAGGCGAAGTTTCTCCGACTTCATAACTTATTGGGGATGCAGGAAGTTGTCATCAAGGGGGGATGTTAGCTAATAACATCTTCATCCAACTATGATTCTAGCCCTCTAGTCATCATTAAGGGGGGATGTTAGAATGTGCTAATGAATGCCTAGTGGTCTTTTGTAAAGTTATTCTTCAATAACTCATTAGCTTGTAAAAGGGTTTATCCCACATGCATCGTGGGATTTTTTTTCCTTTCACTCTATCATATATATAAAGGAGGTCAAGAAGGTCATATTGTCATATTGTAGTGAATGTATGTGGTCTAAGGCATATGTGGAGGGATGGTCTTGTAAGATTGGAGTTTTCTTGAGGAATAGAAGACCAAGCTTTTGGTGGATGTTTCTCCACATTGGGGTTTTACCACATAAATACGTGTCTCTCTCTTTTGTCTATCTTGGTTATTGCTCTCTTTGATTTACTCTCTATTGATGCATGCATAGGAGATTAGACAGGTTAGATTTCATTGTATGTTAATGCATATTTCTCGAATCTAACAGAGGCATGAATAACCGAAAACTTGTATGGTGGTAAAACAACATGGATAGTTTTGATATCACATCTTGGAGAGTAATTTCATGCCTTTGTTACTGTAACGAAGTCATGAGAGGGTAAACATGAGCATAAACCTATTAAGATAATAAAAAAAATATCGATGTTTTCATGTTGTCATACCTTAAGTCCATTGATCATTGTTCTTCTAATTCAAATGAGTGGAATCCTCTGAAATCTGGAGCAATTCAAAGCAATTATGAATTAGAAATATGGATTAAAACATACCTTTTATAACAAGCAATTTATAATAATAGGGTAACTATTTTTGTTTTTGTGTTGTCATACCTGAGGTCTAGTGATCTGAAGTATAGTGATGATTGTTCTTGTAATTCAGAAGAGTTAAATCATCTAAAATCTGGAGCAATTTGAATAATAAAAAGAAGTTTAGACTAAAACCTAAATTAAAGTGTTGTAAAAAAAACTACAAAATATTCTATACCTATTTCGTGGCACAATAATCAAAAGTACATGGACAACAAATATAGCATTGAATAGTGCATGTGCATGCATTCTCTCAGCAACATTGCCATAACTTGTAAAGAACATACAAATGTAAATGTTTGTGCTCAATAAATTAAATGCAAACATAAGTGTTTAATCGTTTATGTGACCTTGCGTAAATGCCATGTCACCTACCATCTTCTATATTAGTTGGTTCATTCAACTTTGTCATCTGGCATGTGGTGCTTTTTAAATCAATGCATATTGTCCACTATCTTTTAGTTGCTGCATCCTATATGAAGAAAGTGGCCTTACTCGGTGCAATAATTGTGAATTGAAAACTGAAATGTATTTCACATAACCTGTTTCTGCTTATGTAAAATTTCAAATATGAGATCAAGTTCATCATGGCAATCAATAACAATGTACATCAGTATATTTAATTGTATATAATGAATCATTTAATTCAGTATATTTGTTCTGTTATGCATTGAATTGATTTTTTGAATATTTGTGTAAAATTATTTTTTGTAAATTAGATGTCCTAAAATCATTGGTATCTCTATCTAATATGAATTGTGTTGTATACATGAAGTTATTTTCTATGTACATGAACAAATGCAACATTAGAGAAGCCTGTGTATGCATTGAATTTCGAGAATGCATGAAATACATTATATTGAAATCATTTTCATCAATTTCCATATTATCAAGATAGACATTGAATTTGTTATGCATTGGATTGTTTATTTGAATTTTTGTGAAAATTAGGTATATTGTTACTAGTATAAATTTATCTTATTTGTATTTTATCCCTGCCCGCAACTACAGTGGTAACATCAGAAATCCTATACATACATTAATATAATGATGACATTGTAATCAAACAATATATCAATAAGTCAATGCTTAGTAATTAAATTTATACCCACCTAAATTTCAGCCTTGCATATTATTCTGTCTCTGAAAAATGTACTTTTATGAAAGCAATAGAACTTTGAGGTTTGTAATGTATTGACACAATGATAGCCTGATTGAAAATCATTGCAGCTATGTTTAATTGATACGAGGAAAGAAATTTTAATTCTATAAGCCCTGTAAAGAGCAACAATATTAATGCTACATTTAGGTGATGATGGCTTAAATAAACCACCATTAATGTTGCAACTTAAAAAACATAATCATCATTCTTACCAAACAAAACATGTTTAGAAAAAATTGCATTCCAATTTCTTATTACAACCACCATCATTAATAATATCGTAACACAATATTTGCAAGATTTGTCTAGTTGTAATGTTAAAGCTTGTTGAATCATGAACTACTTTTTTTGAGTTGCACACTTGTATTTATTACCTCTACTACACAACTTGTCTGATTGAATGATTCCAATTGCATTATTACAATTGCTGTCACTAATAAGACTTCAATGCCAGAATTGGAAGATTTGTCCACACTTGTAATGCTAAAGTTTATTGAATCTAAAATTTTGGGCAGCACAATTCCATTTATTACCTCTGGAGATTAAATATTGATATACAATATAGGGAAATGGTTTTAATGCGGCCAATATTACCAACAATATCATTGCCACTGTCAGAATAAGACCCCAACCTTCACATCCAATAATAGGCAAGAAAAATAAAGTTTTTGGTTTAATTTAATTGCTATAATCAGTTATTTATAGTTGCCTATGTTAAATATTAAAAATCAAAAGAAATTTAAAGGCAAACACTAAACTAATATCAAGTACACAAACCCGGGATGGGGTGTCCACCAGACAGCAGCTGTGTGGAGAGTCAAATGGTACCTTCTCCCCTCGCATCATAGTTGGCTAGCATTAATCATGGTTTTAATCCCCCGACAGCACCGTCGTCACTTTGACATGACTCAGCCTTGTGTGGAAATGACGATAGAAGGAGATGGAATAGTTGAAATATTGTAACTGCAAAGAGTATTCTATTTATTATTGAGTCATT
>CBVK0104106285.1:0-20659 GCA_900067695.1 Picea abies
GTTGGAACCACTCTCAAACATCCTGAAACAATTAATGGTAATGTTAAAAAGTTAAGTAAAAGGAATGTCACTTTTACTTTAAGAATTTAACATTACCATTAATTACTAGGGTGGGTGAAATGGAGGGGGTGGGGACCTCTTTAAATAGCATTAGTAAGGTTTAAATAGCATTAGTAAGGCAAAATAGCCCTCAATTGCACACCAAAACACCTTACAACTCCAACTTGCATGAGAAAACATGAGCCAAGTACTTCTTTGTTACTTAGATTTCAAGTTTTAGGGACCAAACCGGCCGGTTTGGTCATAAACCGACCGACCGGTTCAGTTTATTGGCCGGTTTGAATCGGTCGACCATCAAACCGGTCAAACCAGCTGGTTCCGGTTCCGGTTCAACGGTTTTTAAAACACTGCTCTAAACATAGTCTCAGATGAAGTGATATCTAATCTCGATGTGTTTAGAATTGTCATGAAACACTGGATTCTCGTAAAGTTTTATGCAACTCTGATTGTCACAGTAAATCACCATGGGCCTCAACTGCACACCAAATATACCAACCAATAACTTGCGAAGCCATATGGCCTCACAACTGGCCTAACCGTTTGTCATGTACTCTGCCTCAGTAGAACTCAGTGCCACTGACTTTTGCTCCCAATTGAACCAAGACACAACTGTTGGCTCAATCCGAGATAGCACCTCGAAGTACTCTTCCTATCAACAACACATCCTGCCCAATCTGAGTCTGTATAGCCTGTCAATCTGACTCCCTCCCCTCTCACATAGTCTAAGCCATAATCCATTGTACCCCGAAGGTACCTGAGCACATGTTTTGTTGCCACCCAATGCACTCTCTTAGGCTCCACCATAAACTGACTGAGAGTGTTGATAGCAAAACAAATATATGGCTTGGTGTTGACCAAATACATCAATGAGCCTATCAACTGACGATAAATCGTGGGATCAACCAACTCAGACTCGAAAGCATTCGGCTTCTTCCAGTTGGCAATCATGGGTGTGGACATGGCCCTACAATCCTCCATCTGAAATCTCTTCAAAATGTCAACAGCATACTTAGCCTGTCCCAAAAAAATATGTCTCGACTCCTACCAAACCTCCAATCCCAAGAAACAATGCATCAATCCAATGTCTTTCATCTCAAACTCTGAAGCAAAACTATGCTTGCTACCATCTATGAGTCTCTCTGTCACTGTAATGAAAAGATCGTCCACATAAAGCACAATGTTAGATTTTAGGGAAAAAGTGAAACAGGGACATTCTTTTAAATTTTGTTCACTAAAACAATTTTAGATCAGCACATTAAACCCAGAGATAAACAGATCTGTATGCATGAAATTAAATTTCTGAACATAAACAAATTTCCTGAGTGTAGAAAAACAAATCTTAGCTTACCTCTTAGCCAATGAAGAAAGTGTACCTGTCATGTAGAAGTATGCCTCTGTAAGTATGCTCAGATGAAGTTTAGGTTCATATATCAAACCTCTAGGGTTTAATCTCTTTCAAGAGAACTGTGGGATAATTTTGTCATGGATAGTAAAAACCCAATGGAAATAATAAACCAAAGTCATAAAAGCAAATAACCCCAAGCAAACACAAACTCAGATCTGGAGATACAAGAGGCTCCATAAGTAAACAAATTCAGATCTGCAAGTACAAGAGGCTCCTCAAGCAATTACAAGATCAGATCTAAAAATACCAATGAATCCATATGCAAAATAAACTTAGATCTGAAATATTAAAATCAAACCCTCAAGCAAAACTCAGATCTGGAAGTATCAATGTCAAAAACTCAGATCTGATAGTATGAATGTCAAACCCTCAAACAAAACTCAGATCTAGTAGGATCAATGTCAAACCCTCAAACAAAATTTCAGATCTGGTAGGATCAAAGGCTTTATAAGCAAACAACTCAGATCTGAAATAACAATGGCCAAAACAACTCAAATCTGAAATATCAAAGGCTTTATAAGCAAACAACTCAGATCTGAAATAACAATGGCTCTATAAGCAAAACAACTCAGATCTGAAATATCAAAGGCTTTATAAGCAAACAACTCAGATCTGAAATAACAATGGCTCCATAAGCAAATAAAAAACTCAGATCTGAAGTGTAGGAGGCCCCATAAGTGAAAACAGCAATACCCTCCACAACAGGGGCAACAATAGAAAAGGTTGTGGCACACCTAGAAGTGCTAGGAGGATCTGCGCCACACTTAACCAGCTGAGGAGAGGTCAGTGGCAGCTACATGAAGGTCCGCGGCTCTTAATAGAAATCCTTCAACAGCCAAGCAATAGAGAGGACTGAAGTGTCTCCTTAATAAAAACAGAACTAATGCTCCCAGCCAAACAATACCTCAGTTACAAAGGAGAGAAATCGCAAGGTACCATCACCAAGAAAGAACAAACTGAGGTAGCCGCAGTAACAATAGGAATAGGAGCAAAGAGTGAAGTGAGTGTAGGTGTAAAATACAAAGGGTAGGGTCTAATTTATAGTTAGGGAGAGGGGTTAGGGTAATTATTGACATTTAATTAATATAAATATTAATTAATATGTCAATTAATATTTAATTAAAACCCTAATCACATATGAAACCCTAATCCCATAAATAAAATCCCAATCACATAAAACAAGATCCCCATCACATAAAACAAGAGTGAAGGCAAGCAACAAAGGGTTACCTTTTAAGACAAAGTCAAGGGGAGTTACATAGTGGCAAAGCATGTCCACATGAGTCTCATAGTGACCTATAAACTTTATCAACACTGCATAAGGGGGTACATCAACAATGTGATCAAGTCCATCTTCATAGACACTCCTAGATACATCTAGGAGAGAAGAAGAGGATCACATATCAACACATCTTGGTATTACACCAAGATCTACCTGGTCAAGAACCAGGTTGCCCCAGAACACATATGGGGGCCCTAGAACACATCTAAGGTCTTATCCATCAAGGTACAAGACCAAGGATCAACCCATGCATCAAGCAAGGGTTCCCTGGAACACATCCAGGGGCCCTAGAAATATCTAGGGACTTATCTCAACCACCAAGGAATATAACAAAGGATCAATCCAAGCACTGAGTAAGGATTCCCTTGAACACATCCAAAGGCCCTAAACACATCTAGGGACTTACCGGTTGGTCCAAGAGCAAGAACCCTAGTCATCTACTGGGGGCCCTCACAAGGGTCTTGTTGCTCGGTTCTAGACCAAGAATCCCAGTCATCTAATGGGGGCCCTCACAAGGGTCTTTTGCCATGGCTCTCATTGTCTTGGTCTTATACCAAGAAACCCTAGGAGTGTGTTGGGGGCCCTAGTCTATAACTAGGGTCTTTTCCATCCTCAAGAGAATGGCTCTTGCAGCTGCATTAATTTCAACACACAAGAATAAGAGGATCAACACCAACCACAATGTAGTAAAGGTTGGGATCTGCCTCACTCTTCTCGAAACCCATCTGCTACAAGTATGTATCAATCCTAGAATACCAAGCTCTGGGAGCTTGCTTCAATCGATATAATGCCTTCTTTAATCCACACACATGAGAATCTCTCCCATGTACCTCAAAGCCCATGGCTACTCAATGAACACCTCTTGTATAAGACCATTTAGAAATGCGATCTTCACATCTATCTGGTGGATCTTCCAACCCATCTCTAATGCAATGGAGATCACTTCCCTGATCGAGGTATATCTAGCAACCGGAGCGAAGGTCTCATCATAATCGACTCCCTCTACCTGTGAGAATCCTCGAGCCACAAACCAAGCCTTGTACTTCTCAATGTTGCCATCTACAGCATGCTTGATTTTATAGAGCCACCTGGAAGTCACCACCAACTTCCCCTCATGTCTTGGCACAACCTCCCACACATCATTTTTCATGATGGAATTGTACTATCCACCATGGCATCCTTCCAGACGTGTTGATCTGTCGCCTCCTCAAAATTGGAGGGCTCGGACTCACTAATGTTGCTCACTATAGCTAAATAGCTACAAAATCTCTCTGGAGGTTTACTCTCCCTGAAAGCCTTCCTGGGATTTCTCATAGATCCCTGAGCTTCCTTCAAAGCGTCCTGAAGGCATTTTGGCTTCCTCTTCTCTTAAGTAGCATCCTGTGGAGGGGACTCCTCCTTAATCCCAACACCTAAAGACCGAGTACCTGAAGATGATGATCCTCCCGTGGTCATCTGAGAACCAATAGACTAAGAAACTGTACCATGTGAACTAGTAATCTGAGGACCATTGTTCTGTGACCCTGTCACCTGTGAACTAGTCGTCCCTGAAACCGGTGGTCCTAAACTCTATGACACTGTACTCTGCGGTGAACTCACCTGAAGTTGAGGAGCCTGTTGCTCCCCCTGCTCAACATCTTGTGACCTCCTAAAGGCTATGTCCTCCTCAAATCTCACATCTCGTCTCACAATTGTCTTCCTCAAGGAGGGAATGTATATGCGGAAAGCCTTTGAGGTCTCGCTATACCCAACAAAAATATCATTTTTTGTTGTGGGTTCTAGCTTTGTCCTCTTCTCAAAAGGGATATGTGAATATATTAGGCGCCCAAAGATCCTGAAGTTCCCAACCTCATGCTTCTTCCCAGAGAAAGTCACCTCGGGAGTCTTGTTCCCCAATACTCTGTGTGGACTCTTGTTCTGCAGATAAACTACAGTGTTGCATGCCTCAACCCAAAGAAAGAGTGGTAGCCCCTGATCATGTAGCATGGCTCTCGCAGCTCCAACTATGGCCATGTTCTTCCTTTCAGCAACCCCATTATGTTGCGATTTGTAAGGAACTGGCAACTCTCTCTTAATGCCTTCTCTTGCATAGAAATCATTGAAGTCATTGGAGGTATACTCACCCCCATTGTCAAACCTCAACACCTTGATTTTCTTCCTTATTTGGTTCTCCACAAGAGCTTTGAACTCTTGGAACCGCTTGAAGACATTACCTTTGGTCTTCATGAAGAAAATCCAAGACTTCCTGGAGAAGTCATCAATAAAACATAATACTCATATCCACTCAAAGTTACAGAAGACATAGGACCACATACATCAGAATGTACCAAATCAAGAATACCTACTACTATGTTGTCACACTTGGAAAAGTAGTCTTGACGTACTTCCCCAGTGCACACCTCCTCCTGCTCTGTACTGAAATCTGGTATCCCGACAACAATCTCTCTCAATATCCTCAGAGCCCCATGATGCAAATGAGCCATCCTCCTATGCCATATAGCTCACAAAGGTCACTATTGTTGGTATTGTGTATCAATGCTCTAACTGGCTGAAACATGAGCTTGTACAACTTCTCATGATGAATCCCAATCACTTTGGCCAAAGTGATACTGGATCCCTTAGGATACAAGAGCACCTGTCTATCGCAAAACACCAACTCATATCCCCTATCCTCAATAGTGGAAACTAATTTCAAGTTCTTCTTCAAGCCCGGAACATATAGAACATCTCTCACCAACATGGGAGGTTGGGACTCCCTCTGAAAGGATATTGTCCCACTACCAACTGCCTTGACCACCGAGTCATCTCCAAGCACCACCTCAAGATCCTCAATCTTTGTAAGATCTATAAAATGATTACAAACCCCTGTCATACGGCGGGAGGCTCTCCTATCAATATACCATACACTGGTAGATGTTGCTTTAGAGGAAAGACACGCCAATAAAGAAAACTCCTTCTCAAACCTGGTGGAAAACTCCTCCACATCTGTTGAAGTTGCAGTCTGTTTCTTCTTCTTATTAGGACACTGACCTGCATAGTGCCCCATCTTGTGACATGCAAAGCACTTGACTTTGCTCGTGTCCTTTTTCCCTTCACCCTTTGACTTGTTCCCGCTCTTGGAACCCTTCTTGGACTTCTTGCTCTTTGCAGCAAGAGCCACATTCTCCTCGTCATTACCATTAGATGAACTCCCCTACACATATCCTCTTCAAGTTTCCTCATGTATGAAGTCATCCCAAAGACGATCCCACTTGGGCAGATTTTCTCTTGCAACAATACGCTCAACAAAGATAGCCCATTGCTTGGTCACACTATTCAAAGCAGTCCTCACAAGTTCATTGTCAACAATAACCTTCCCAACAACACCGAGTTCATCTCTAACCTGAGTTATCTTGGTATGATATGTGGCAACATTTTCATCTCTAACCATTAGTTTTTCCCTCAATACCATTTTCCGGTTTTCATTGGAACTTTGGTAAAGTTTAGTTAAGGATTCACACATCTCATAGGCATTGGCTTTACCTATCACATGTGGAATCACATGGTCCTTTATGGCATCAAGGATGATTCTTTTAGCCTTGATATTCTTCTTGGTGTAAGCAGCCAAAAGAGTAGCATATGTAGGCACCGTCACAAGATTCGTTTGTGTGTTGTTCACAATGTCCCATAACTCACACTCCTGCAGAAGCAACACAATCCTCTCCTTCTATGGGTTGAAATTAGAAGCCCCATCCAATTTGACCTCAACCCTCAAACCAGTGGCCATTGACCTTCACAACTGATATCCAAGTCCAAATCTCTGCTCTAGTGAGAAGTACCTCTCTCCCTCAACAAAATATTTGTTTTTGTTTGTTTGTTGATATATTCCCCTTCTCAGTTCATTTGCAGCGCTAATACCATGTAAATTATTCTCAGACCCCAACCTGATTTCAAGTCTCAACAATTTGCACTGTTTAATGCCCAACCCACATTTATTTCTCTGTTATAAATGATATTAGCATAAACAGAAAATTATAACAAGAAACACAAGAGCCTCTTAACAGCAAACTGAACCGGAAATAAGCACAAACCCCAAAAATTAAGCACGGAGATTTTTGGTCAAACTAACCTTGGAAAAACCCACAAGGGGAAAACCAGTGAGAGGGGATTTTTATTATTTCAGAGCTCAGAGAAAAATTGTTCTTTTACAACAATCTTCTTTAGCAATAAATGTACGAACTTATCTCGAAATTCAAGTCAAGCAACCTCCTCAAAATTTGTGCCAAACTCCTCGAAATTTGTGCCCAGGTTTCCTATACAAACTGTACTATCCAGCTCTTTGATTTTTGTGTCTGCCTATTGTACAATCGATCTAGAAAATTGTGCCAAACTATAGCCTCAATTTATGTGCAAAAAATTGATGTACGGCTACACAAAAATGCCTCAAAATTTGTGCAGACTTCTCCCTTGATTTCTATGCCAAATATCAATAGTACGATCTGCTCAATTTCGTACAGTACGGCCTCATTACTTGTTGAACTCTTGCCTCTATTTGTGTGCTAGCACTTTGCCTTGGAATTCATGCCCTAACTGCAAAATCGTCTTTCTTTCTCTGCGCTTCTTTCTTGCTCCATCTCCTCATTCAATGCACATGAATAACAATGTTGTACCTCATTTCCCTAGGGTTCGCTTTTGAGATTCCAAATGAAGAGTCACTTGATCTAATTACTTAGATGATCTTGGGCCATCAAGATCAACGGTGGTGATTAAATGTCTCTTTAGTCACCCTTTTCATGAAATATTCTCAAAGTCAATTTTAACTTTATATCTCATTAAGTTAATGTGCTAGGGACCACAATGAACACTTTCCCACACATATTAGGCGCCTAGGCTAGAAACACTTGTCCAAGGTACACTTTTTAACACTTTGGGCCGGATGTCAAAGACTTACTTTCATTTCACCAATCCTCTTTGGCAATACCCAAATTCAATGGTTTCTAGCTTTCAACTTCTTATTTGTACCAATGAATTTATTCTACTTGGAGAAAGGATTGTGAGGTTTATCTCTACTCGGGTTTCTTTTGTTTCCAACCCTGTTGATTATAAAAAAGTATTAGAGGAGGGCCCTTTGTTTCGAGGCAAAGAGGTTTTTTTTGTTACCTCATGGTTTCCCTCTCTCGATCCTACCACTATGTCTATAACAAAAATGCAAGTTTGGGTTCAGCTCCCAAATCTGCCTCATCATTTTTGGCATATCTCAGTTTTTAGAGATATCAACAATACTTTGGGGAATTACACAAAAACATATATAGAATGGGTTCAGTTGGGTTTGTACACCGTATGCTAGAATATGTGTTGAGATTAACATTAGCCAAGGTCTCCCAGACAAGATTCTCTTACAGCAGGCCTATTTTTTTATGGGTTCAGGTTCTCAATTATGAGAATACTACTTTTCGGTGTTGACTGTGCTCTATCAACAAATAGGCATCTCTAGGATTCTTGTCCTCAAGCACGTGCCTACTCAAAAGTGAACAAAAGACATAAATCTAAACCAAAAAGTTGGCAAGCATGTCAGCAACCTTATCTAGAGGATGACAATGCACAAGTGGTTGCCAATTAGCAAACTAATGATTTAGAGATGGAGAACATTGTTTGTCTAGAAGTGTCGAATGAGGAACCCTGTCCTCCCTCAAAGGATAGAGAAGACATGAATACCAAGCTTTCTTCCTCAAGCGTAGTAGCTACACAAGAAGCCCTCCACAGGGGGAAGAAAAACCTTCACAAAACCAACACTTCTAATTCCGATAAGGAATTGGTTCCCTCTACAAATCTTAACCTCCCGCCTTCTACAATACAGTTAGTCACCTATGGACCATCCTTCTTCAAGGGGGTGGCATGAGGTTAAAAAATAAGAAAAGAAAAAAGGGGCATTATTAAGGATTATTTTTTAAGGGACAGAAATAAAACATACATTATTTATGTAATTTTACTCTTATAAGTGCACCATGCACCCGAAAAGTGTAATTTCCATTCAATTTTTTAATAGAAATGGCAATTTTTACTTTGAAAATAAAAAAAGGTTTAATAGAAAACCTCAGGTGAGTGCATGTTCTGGACATACAGGACTACAAATTTTTTCTTACAAAAAATAAACTTAAGTATGCAATCATCCACATTCACAAAAAACAAGTAAACTAAACTGCAGTCTGTAATCATTCTTATTCACAAAAAACTACAATCATTGACAAAGAGACATACCTCAATCTTCCAGAAGAACTTGTATATATATTCACCATATTCAACAACTACCAACTGGTTTTCAAGGTCTCCATATACATCTTCAACGTATCCAACACCTGCCAATTGGTTTTGAAGTCTCCATTTCATCAATGCCAAGGAGAACCGGGTTGGAGTCCCAACATATACGTCCTGAAATAACCTTATCGTTATCAATCATTTTCGCCCCACTTATACAATATATAAACACAAAGCTATCTTAAGGCTATTAAACCTGCCGAGTAATTGGGTGTGGATGTGGGCACCTTTCATTTGTGTGTATTCCGGATTCGAACGGATGCTAAACAAAACAGAGCTCGCTTCGACCTCCTAGAGTTGCAGTAAGTGAGTGATTACAGAGACGCAAGTGCACAAGATGGGGGATTAAAGACAGACCTAGCTTCAAGCTCTAGCATTGTGCTCTAGGTTTACTTGCTGTGAGTTGGCTAGGTGTTTTTCATACCTCATCTTGTGCACTTGAATCTATGTTACCGCTGATAGAAATGACAGTATCATTCCGGGCAGCGCTGCCATTCTGAGCCTTCCTTCGGATAGTACGCCTCTTTTTGTTTCCCCAGAATACTTCAGTCCTCACGACAAACCCCTCTGCTTGGGATTTCTGGAACCAAAATGAAAAAGATAAAACGAGTGAGATCCCCCGCTCGGGATTGATGGAATCAAAATGAAAGATAAAAAGAGTGGCATCCCCTGCTTGGGTTCCCAAAAGATGAGAACATAATGAGATTCCTGGAATAAAAGAGAAGCAACAAACTAAACATGCCCAGAAAAATATAATACTAGGCAGAAAGGTTGAGAAAACAGGTAGATCACCGCAGAGGTCTTACCTGGTTGCTAGTTCAGTTCCCCTGGAGGTTGTCCTTTGAAAAACCCTAGACCATGTTCATCAGTTCTGCTGGAAAACAATCTTTCAGGTTGCTACATTGTATGTTTTGATTAAACTTACCTGAGTGCTGGAACCGACTCCCTCCAAGTTTACTCCAGACCTCCTGAAACAGTAGACAGTCCCCAAATTTAGGACAGGACATTTGAAGCAGAGGCCACCAAATAGAACAACAACAGAACCGAAAACACAGAGACCCAACTCCATAAAGACAAGACTAGTTGCAAGGGATTGTTTTGCTATGTGTGACCTAGTAAATAACATCAAACAAATTTCTGCATAAACCCATCTTTTTTTTATATTTGCATCTACTATTCAGAGCTCCGACCAGATTCACAATGTCTCCAAAGGACCTCCTATCGTTGTTATTGGCTAACAGTGCCTTCTGCTTTGGTGCTGCCATTCTAGGGCCTGCCATTTTGCATGCGTCGCTCTTACAAAACACAACCCAGTAAATCGAATTTAACATACCCGTTGTAAGTTTTTAAGATACCAATTTACCCTATTTTAGGTTAAATTGTTTTGACTTTTTTTTCAATCTAAAATTTCTATAATGTTTTATAATATTTATCTATTAAATTTGATATTTTGTAAATTAAAAAATATATATATATTTAATATTTAAAATATTATAATATTTATCTATTAAATTTGATATTTTGTAAATTAAAAATATATATATAATATTTAAAAATTTTATTTTGTAATTAGTTGAAAATAATGAAACGATCATTTATATGTGAAATTATCATAAAAAAAATAATTTAAAAGAAAATCTCAAAAAAGGACCATCTATTATTAGTCCCTGCCAAGGCCAGCGATGAGTTCATTGTTGACTTGCTATTAGTTTAGGGTTGACTTTAGATTTTTGTTTTATATCAAATGTGTAACATAGGAAATTAAAATATGTATTTTTTTTAATAATAAAAAAAAATATTTTTCTAACATTTCATTGGCTAATATCTTTCAAGTGTTATTGCAGGCTTCACGTCATTCAATGTATAAACAATTAATAGATTTGACAATTTGACAAGAAACTAAGCTCTTGATTACTCCTTCTGCAATAAATTCCTTATATGACTTACAGTTTATTAAATCGGAGAAGCAGATTCCTCATTAAATTATCATAGTAGATTCTCGAGTTCCGCTTAAAACTTGTTTCCTGCTTTCTAATTTAACAATGTGTCATATAAGGGTGTTCCCTGAGTCGAAAAGCAGTAAAATTCACGGTGATGGAGAACGGGCCTCGGGTTCCCGAGGCGACAACGCTCATTGGCGAAAAAGTTCTGAAAATATCGGCCCTCTGCGGGTTTCGATCCTCGGACGTCTGCTGCTTCAGAAAAGCGGGGGATCTGCGAAGAATAACAAAGAGATAGTAGTAATGTAAGTGATCTGATAATACAGGCTGGCCTTTTGGCAGGTTTCCACACCATTTCTCGCCATAGTGAGGCTCCTCCTCTCGCTACCCTCCTCCCTCCACTGCATGCCCCTCCTCTCGCTACCCTCCATACACTCGACAGCCTGGTACTCACTGGCCAGTCCAGTCGCCTCCCCTGTTTACCGCCTACACCCGGTGCGCAAACACAATCATTTGTTTCGCGTGAGTGTTGACGGAATATACGCCGATGCCCGGCCAGATCCCGATTCCCGCCGGCCGGTTTTTCTTCCCGAACACCGTCGTTTGCCATTTTATTTCTAACGTTGAATTGTAAAGACGATCGCTTCCCTGCCACGTCATGCGGTCTCCTTTCGCTTCGGCAAGTTTTTCGCTTGCCACGTGGCCGACCGTGTGGACCTAGTTTCGTATCCCGAGTCTCCAACCACGAATAATAAATATCGCGGGCGTCCACGTATTATCTCGTGCCCGCTGGAAAAACAATTCAACTTGAGTATGTTAACAATTAAAACAGGGCATGTAGACGGATAACGAATTTTATTTTTGCACATCCCATGTCACCTTTGATGTCAGTGTGGGTTATAAAATTGACATTATATGCCTCGGAAGAATCTCTAACCCACATTGCATAGATGGAGGTCATATAGCATTAAATGCCTATGCTTCATATTTGGATCTAAATACAGATCTTTAATGTTGGTGGTTTTTTTTTTTAAATTATCATAGTAGATTCTCGAGTTTCGCTTAAAACTTGTTATATTTATGAAAAGGTTCATTATACATTTTGAATAACAAACAACCCTCAATTATTATATTAAATTTCATTGTTCAACATATATTTCTCAACTAATTCGGCAGGGACTGCGTTGCCATGCAACCCTTGTTCTTATATGTGGTGAGTTGTCTTACTACTTGATTGTTTGTCCAATGTCATGTCTTACTACTTGATTGTTTGTCCAATGTCATTTCCTTTGTTGGGTGGTTAAATTATTTTTAATTTTTATTTTTTTTTTGTTAATTTTGCAGAATTTATTTTATTTAGCTAAATGTGCCTAATTTATTTTCTTTTGTTAATTTTGCAGAATTTATTTTATTTATTAAGATTGTTTGTTCATAATAATATAATTATAATTAAAATTTAATTTTACAAAATTTATTTTATTTATCAAAATAGTTTGTTCATAATAATACATTTGCAATTAAAATAACTATTAATATAAATGCAATTAAATAAAAATCATAACACAAGAGTACAGCTGCAATTAAAATAAATGAAGATCATTTACAATTAAAATGAAGATCATAGTACAATGGCGGGGAGATATGCCAAATAAAATATGATTACTAATCTTTTTAAACTAAATTCGATATGCCAAATAAAATATGATATTCTCTAGTGCAATCATAAATGTGTTCAAGACATTTTCGACGCATACCCATAAAAACAAGCCAAGATAAATCACTCTAAGAGCAGCTCGATGGTCTATTTAGTGATTTAGCTTATAGCTATAATGCATATGCATATGTAGTGTTATTACCTTTTTTTTTTCAGAAGAAAAATTTCACGGATTATATTAAAATATATAATTTTTAGTAACCAATACAATTCTGCAATATCCAGAAAGGATACAGATAATGCTTTTTCAGCAATTACAGCAAAATTCTAAAGACAAACAAAAAGGCTTGTTACAAAAAATGAAGCCTTTTCAGAAAATGTGTGCAGTCAATAGGAGACTGGATATGTCCGAGCTAGTGACAAGAGCCAAGAAATTCTGATTTGAAAGAGGAGAACCGGAGAAATGGAGTTAATAGACCTTGAGGAGTCGACGTTGTCCCTTTACTCCATCAGACCAAAGGTGAAGGGTGATGTATCCTTCCGGTTCCTTTAAAGCTTGCTTTGAAAGTGAATCAGCTTCTTGGTTATATTCTCGATAGATGTGGAAGAATTGTGTGGACTCGAAAGTGTTCTTAAGTGATTTGATTCTACTTTTCCAGCCTTCAAGAGAGGACACTCGCAATTCACTTCTATCGTTCAGCCATTCGATTATCACCTTTGAATCTCCAAGGATTTGGATCTTCGGGAGTGCAAGTAGATTGGCTATGTGTAATGTAGCCCAAGCCCCCATTAATTCAGCCTTAGTATTCGAGCCAATTCCACAGTTCAGGAACCATTTGTGTGCCAAGGTGTTCGACTTGAAAGTGTCCTCTCTTGAAAGCATAGTTGAACTTGCTAGCACTCGAAAGAAAGAGGTTGTTGGTTTGATTCGCAAGGAAGAGGCTATTCATTTGATTGATGAAGAAAGGATTCATATCTAGTAATATCAGTTGTTTGAGGTATGTCTCTAGATTTTTATCTATGTTGTAGATTGTTTTTTTGGATATCAATTTGATAAAGTTTTATTTCACTTTAGTTTGGATAAAATTCATGATAAATTCATAAAATAGAAATCAAATTTTTATATTTGAGTTTGGAAATAAACTTATTAGAAATAGACAACAGAGTTTGATAAATTCATGATAAATTCATAAAATAGAAATGAAACCCTTCATTTGAATCTAGAAATAAGACATGCCTTACTAAAACTAGAAAACAAGGTTTAGAAAGCCATTGAATATGTC
This sequence comes from Picea abies, assembly GCA_900067695.1. NCBI lineage: Eukaryota > Viridiplantae > Streptophyta > Pinopsida > Pinales > Pinaceae > Picea > Picea abies. The sequence goes on from CBVK0104106285.1 coordinate 13,919, forward strand.
ATTCCTCATACAAAATGATTAAATAATTGATGTATAAATACTGGTATGCATATATGGTTGGAATTTTCCATGCATTCACTTACTTAAGTGAAGATATATTGATAGTATCTCATTTTGAAGTAAATTTGCCACTTTTGATTGTTATTGAGATATTAATATTAAAAAGTATAATTTTAGAAATGTAATATAAAGAGTAATATAATGCAATACAACCAATCATTAAGTCTTAGATGACTACTTTCAAAGCACATTTTAATACAACCCTTCAAAAAAACTTTCATGGCTATATTTTATAAAAAAATTCTAGAATAAGAGAAGACTAGAAGAATTGTTCTTTAATCAATTGCATCTATTTGTTGCTAAAGATATCAATTCTCTTTTATGGCATTGTACCCATTTAAACGAAGGTTTGACAAGCATCTCTAAAGGTTTAGGATGCAGTTCACTCTATATATTTGACCTCGACGTTAGCTTAACAATATCAAATAATATCTAACTAGGGTTTAGATGGATATTTACTGGTTATATACGATATCAACAACCGTTTAAATCAATTTGGATATTGTATTAAAGCAATTACATAAAACCAAAAAAATTAAAAGGGCAATAGTTAAATTATACCTGCAAAATCTCATTTTCACTTTGCATACTAGGGTGAAATTGTGGAACCTGTGGATGACCACTAACGATGATAGGTTGTCGCAACGTAACCAATATTTTGGGGCACATAGCATTGATAACAAGCTCCATTTATGTATAAAATGGCTAGACTAGTGCATATTGTTGTGTAGGTGATGCATTTTGAGGGTGTGGCCCAATGGCCTGAAATACAACTTGACAGTGGAATTCGAGCACTTGGGCCACGGAAGGAGGAGAATTGTCTATCTCGACATGAGTGAAGAAACAATGGGGTTCGTTGCGACAAAATTCGACCTTGTACCTGCCCATGACGTTGGGATTTCAATTCAAGAGCTTGTATTGTCTTTGTTTATGTCTATGTCTACCCCTTACTAACTTTTATCTACCCCTAATACCCGTAGGAAAAGGGCCACCTTACAAGAAATTGAGGCACTCCCTCACCAAAAAATCTAAACACATTTCCAATACCAGTGAAACCACCAAACGTTCCATCTTGAAACCTTGAGTTTCTTGAACCCATATTGATAAAGCCTCCAAAAGGGCTTGAAATAATTTTAATTAACCTGACACTTAATCACCTTATTCTGGTAGTAACCCAAACAAATAGCTCCTTCTCGGCCAAACCACCAATCACACTTTAGAATATGTGCCCTCAACTGTAACACACCCACGGTGGGGCGTAAAAAATTTTGCTTTTCTTAATGGACAGATTCTCCATCCAGGATTTCTAATTTGGAAAGTTCGGGACTCAGCCCGACCCTCCGGTCAAGATTCTCGGGTTCTCTAAGTCAAACGAGACTTTGAGACCTTGATAGTCTCACCTCTTAATCAAATGCAGGCCCTTTCGGCCTCTGGTGCAGGTCTTATGATACCTGCGACCTTCTCCTTCGTGCTTCAGCGAAGTCTTGATGTTGGCGTTAGCCCCTTTTCTCTTGGCGACCATTGCATATGACCGCAGGTTACGACCGAATGCCAATTACGCGATTGTGGGTGCGACCAAGAGTGGTTTGGAACCAAACTTCTTTTTGCCCCGCAATTCACCACGAGCCACCACGTGTCCTTTTGTTAATGTCGTGGTCTTGATTGCGGCCCGCCCTCAACTTTTTAAAGTTTGAACACCTTATGTCCCCACAATGCGACGTGACCATTGATCTCGCGATCTTGACGGTACTTCTGAAGTGACAGCTCAAATATGTCCCTTTCGAACCTGCGGATCAGATCTGACCCTTTCAAATCAATGGACATGATTTGTTTCGCGATTCGGGTTTCGGAGTTTTCAACTCTCAAATCTTTACTTTTCTCCATATGACAATCTTCCGAAATGGAAGATCTGCTAACATCTGTCCCTTTAGATGTGCGGCTACGATATTCTATGCAAGATAGGCCTTCGGGAGTTTTAATTCTCAAACTCTCGTTTATTCCGGAGTGATTTCTCTGAAATGGCAGATCGTCTGCCACGCGTCCTCCCAATCCAACAGTTCTTCTTCCATTGCGGGACTTTAGCCCTTTCAACCAGATCAACGATCCTTCGGCCTTCGAAGATCTCAGATCTCAGTTTACCTCACTCTATGTTTCTCCCGGAACGGTTTTACCTGGAGTCTGCGATCTAATGACATGTGTCCTCCCACAGATCGACGATTCTCGATTGCTTCAACTGTTCGGGCTTTGGCGATTTAAAACTCTTCTTCTTCGCGTTCTCCTGGAGTGCTTCCACCCAGAGTTCACGATCTGTCGCCACGTGCCCTTCTAGTGATCAACAATCATGGTTTACTTCGGGATTTCAGCGTTCGAGAGTTTCTACCTTTCCACACTCACCTTCTCGGATTTCACCCAGAGTTCATGATCTATCGACGTGTGTCTCCCACAAATCGACGGCTACAGATCACTTCAGGGCTTCGTGCTTCGGGAATCTCAATGTGCTCACCAACGCAAACCTCCAAAGTGTGGTCCTCCCGGAGTGTCAAATCTTCGAACATGCATCCCTTACTATCAACGGTCGGGATGAACTCCGACACTTCGGCCTTCGAGAGTTCTCGCTTCACACAATCCATTTTTCTCTGGAGCACTAAACCTTTGAAGCGAAGAATCTAGTGCCACGTGTCTCCTGGCACCAATGGTTAGGATGGACTTCGACACTTCGGGAGGTTGACTCACTCCTCGATTGAAATCTCCCGGAGTTGGTCAGTGCCGGACTGATTACCTCATAGATCTGATGGTCGGGATGGCTCCCGGGCATCCTCAGATCTAAGGTCCAGATTAACTTCGGGACTTCGGGATTTTTACTTCCCTTACGATGAACTTTCTCAATTCACTGAACTTGCGAAGTCCGAAGGACTCAATGGGTTGACTCCCACACTCCTTCCCGTATCCAACGGTCACAATGGACCTTGGATCTTCCCGAACAGTTCTCATTCATTCGTCTTCCAAACAAAGGAACCTTCCCTTCCGATACTTCAAACTCGTTATTCTTCCCGAGCTTTGTTGGCTTCGAAAGGCTTAAGAGCTTTGCGCTCTTTCTCTTGAATGTAACGCTTGGAAGAATTATTTCATGCACCCCTTACGCTCATTCCTTAATCTCTAGAACTTAAGTGGTTCTCGGTCTCTGCTTGCCTCGCAAAGAGCCTATGCATACATGCACTATCTCTCGTGAGCTTTAGCAGACTCCTTCCTCCAAGGGACTCAGAACGACTAGGAGGGTCGACATGCATAAATGAAACTGTGCCCAAGGTTGACGAACTCACATTTCGTGGCTCTAGCTTAAGCCACCACAGGGCGCAAGCATTTATGAGTATAAAACATGTCCAATCCATATAATTTCCTACTTGTCTAATTACACAATCAAGCAAACGCAAAAACGGATACAGTATAAATCATTAAGCAAACATATCCATCCCTGCAACATTCATATGATATCCAACTTTAATTCATAGTACCACTTAAATACACAAGATATGTGATTACTTATCTATTACAGGTGGTAGCCAACTAACTGACTGTGGGTGTTCATCCTTCCACCTGACCATAGGCTCAGAGGCATTCATTCTTAGCACTCTGGCCACCCCCGTGCCAAGCCATGATATCACCAGGGAACTCTCGTAGTTCTCAAGGATTCTTTCTTTGTTTCAGCTTCTGCTCGAGTTCTGTTCTCTGCAAACTTTCATAGATTTTCCTCTCTATTATGGCCTCGACGAGGTTTATCAGATGCTCATTCAGCATCAAGCTCGTGGCCTTCTCTTCCTTATTCGTTGGAGAGCTTCGCGCATTCTCCTTATCCATTTGTATATCTTTCTTCCCGGATGGTTCTTGACCCATCATGTTCCTTCTGTCAAAAGGGAACTCTGGTTAGCTTGGCCTGTCATACCCAGTGGTACTTTAGGCTGACATTTTGCAGTTTTGGCCATGCTTCCATTCATGGGAGTGGTTGATAATTCAACCACTGGTCCTTTCTTCATTAACTGATTTCTCTCCTTGGGATCTAAAGGAGGTTTATTATCCTCATCAAGGGAATTTGGGGTTATTTGATATAATGACCCTCCCTTATAGTTTTCACATTCTTTCCTTTAGTGATATCATGGCCAGTACTTTCAAGGCTTCACCCCCACTGTCAGTTATTGGCAACTCAAACAATAATACATTTACATTGTCCACATGCCTTAGCATGGTAAATCCTATTTTATGATTAATTACAAGCTGGGGGAAACAGGGGTGTTACAATTCCCTCCCCCTTAAAGGAACATTGTCCTCGGTGTTCTTTCTCAAAACACTTGTCATGCCTTTCTCATTCAGTTGTTTCAAAAATCTTGATCCTTCTTCCTTGGTCAGGTCCTTTTTCATACCTTTAATCTTGGTCACCTGCTTTCAATAATTCTTGGACAACAAGCACGTTAATCATAGTCTTATGCAAAAACATTGCATAAAAAAATTTCTAAGAAAATTTCATAATCTTAGCACAATAATTATCTGTGCAGTTTGTGGATTTGTATCCACATGGTTGTTTTGTTATCTAGGCTCATTGTTTTTTCGTTGGCATACCCATTGGGTGCATGATCCCAATTCAATAGTTTACAAGAACTATCATGGTTTCATCTTCCTTGCGGTCACTCACCCTCTAGGCCCAGGCTCAGGCATCCCTTTCTCTGCTATACAGTCCCTCGGGTGATCCATCTTGCCTTGCCAAGGTTTGCACAGGAAGAACTACCCATCGTGTGCATGATCCTGATCAATAGTTTACAAGAACTATTAAGGTCTCCTCTTCCTTGCGGTCACTCACCCTCCAAGCCCAGGCTCAGGCATCCCCTTCTCTACTATACAGTCCCTCGGGTGATCCATCTTGCCTTGCCAAGGTTTTCTCTCACAGGAAGAATTCTAGATACTCTGTCGAGTCTTATAGTCGAGGTGTCCCTCGGACTTGCTCTGTCGAGGTGTCCCTCCAGCTTGTGTTACCTCAGCACAATATATTCTAGGCAATCATGGTTTACCACGGGGTTCTCATGGCTTAACAGTAGCCATTTTTCATGCTTTTACAGCTTGACAGCCTTCTGGCTTGGCTAAAGTTAGGGACGAAGGTTACTCTCCTTCTCCCGACTCAATCATAGATAGGGACAAAGGTTACTCTCCTTCTCCCGACTCAATCTTTATTTCATGCGATCGGATTATACTTTTTCTCACCCATATCACAGACATATAAAAATTCACGAGACATCATCATAAATTTTAAATTCAAAATTTTCTTGTAAATCTGTGACCCACAGACATCCAAGTTCCACATTTTGTTTCCTTATTTGTTTCGCACAGGAAACAAATTCATAATTATGGGACTTTCCTTCCCATAGTGGTTTGGCTTAGCAGGCAATTGGTCTTCCTTATGGCTTTCAACACTGCCACATTCAAGACTCCTTTGCTTCCTGCACTTTCAACTTCAATCAGTCAAACAAATTGTTAGTTTCCATGCACATACATTTTATTGCACCTTTATAATGTCATCACAAACAATTTCAGAATTGTGCATACTAACAATCAAATTCACTTTCTCAGAAAGGAAATATCATTCCTTGCAGTTTGGCTTAGTAGGCAATTGGTCTTCCTTATGGGCTTACAATACTGCCATATCCAGGACCCATTTCCTCTTGCAATTTCAACATTCCTCAGCCAAACTAATTGTTAGTTTTCATGCACATTACCTTTTCAAAATCAAGCATACTAACAGTCCAAGTCATCTTCATCTATTCAATGATACAAAGCAAAAGGATACATCATCCCTTACCTATGCATCATTTCATCCTACCAATTTTTTCATAATGTAATTCAGATATCAATTGACCTTAATAAATGTGCCAACATTCGTGGTCACATTCATATCCAATGCACCTTTGCATTGATTTTAAGTTTCCCACACTTTACGACAAATACTTTGTCATGGTGTGTTGGAGCTTAGCCAAGCTTTTCACCATATGGTTTATTCATTCTCATTCATTATTATAGTAGGACTATGCTTCCGGCTACAGGATGATCACGATTCCCAAATCAGTACACATGAAACTCAAAAGTTTCACATGAATGCCTTTAAGCATTCTTCCTCCATTGATAACCAGGGTGCCAACACTCATGGCCACCCAGATTAGTTTTCCTTCAGCGGTTACATAATGTAAGAAAAACATTGGAAGGTCCTCCTTTCTTACTGAAAAATCCATTGTCTGCCATCTTGTGCAACATGCGTTCCCTCAAAGCATTCCATTCAGCGTCCCATCTATGAGCACTTTTGTTTCCAATCATTCCTTGATTGGTCCATGTATTCATGACATATCAGTTCATGAATTCTTTTGAGGATTACAATCAGTCTTTACTACAAGAGGTTCACAGCTCCATCATTCAGGTTATCCTTCATGAATCATACACTACTTGGGTATCCAAGGCATACAACTTCCTTTCAAATTTCCATACATAACATTAAGACCATAAAACATTTCAAAAGGGATTCTTACCCATTCCCTTCATACCTTGTGCCACATAGGCATGAACATTTTTATACCGGTTTTGGTTGTTAGCACCCCCTCTGATCTTATTCCATCAGTGGTGCTCCATGGGGACTTTTAAAGTCCCTTC
>CBVK0104106304.1:0-10594 GCA_900067695.1 Picea abies
CTCTTCGACCCAATATCATGCAGACATCCTAGTCTAATATAATTACATAGGCACTTTGACCCTAAAAACCATAAATATATAGGCCCTTATACTCCAAAACATAGATACATAACCCACTAGCATTCTCCTACAACTATCCCAATTTCCACTAGCTCTCTTCCTCTTGACTTGCCCAACCCAAGGAATGTACCCCTTTTTTGCTTCCATTCCATCGGGATTTACCATTCTTTTATCAGGGCTAACCCAAGTAACGTGCCCCCTTCATTGTCCTTAGTCCATTGGGTTGTACCATTTGTTTATCGGGGTCTCTTGGGCAAAGGTATATAGGAATCTCACTACTGTGAACTCAAGGGACTCGGTGCTAGGAAATCTACCAGTAATTAACTAGTAGCAACCTTGTTGTTGTAGTGCAAATCACGCAAGATTTCACTCTTCAAGCTTGACAATCAGGTTCTTATGCAATCCTGACAGCTTGCTTCTTCTTGCTGTACTCACCCTCTAGGCTCAGACATCCCTTTCATTGTTTTACAATTCTTCAGGAAATCCATCATTTGCGCAGATGAATTTTATCTTGCTGCTAGAATTCCATTAGCAATATGTAACATGTGGAAATCATCTCATCTGCATCATATGCATACAATCAATATGAGACATCATCATACAATTTTCAATTATCAATTTTTCAAATATGTTTTATACAATTTTCAAATCAATTTTCAATAATTCCCCAAGCATGTGTTTTTTTCTTATTATGTTTGGCTCTTGCAGCTATAGATACCAGTCTTCCTTATGGACCTACATCTTTTCCATATCCAAGTCCATTCTCCCTACAATTTTCTCAATTTCCATGCAACCAAATAAATTGTTAACATGTAATAACAACTTTCAATTATTAATTTCTCAAATCTATTTTATATAGGAAAATAAAATTTCCCAGGGATGAGTTTTCTACTCACTATGTTTGGCTCTTGTAGTTGCATGCATCGTTCTTCTTCACGGGCTTACACCATTTCCATGTCCAAGACTATTTTCCTGCAATATTCTCAACTTTCTTGTAGCCAAACAAGTTGTTAGTATCTCATGCACAATATAATTTCACTGCAACATTTGCATTCAGTCCATGAAGTGATTTTCATAATTATATTACTTTAAAAATTCAATCACTTCCAACTATCATTCACATTAAAGGGAATGAAACTATTATTCCTTGCACATGCATTATCTAGCATACCAATCTTTTCATAATGTAGTCAAACTTTACCAATAAATAAAACTGATGTGTCAATACCCATGGCCACATCTACACAATGCATCCTTGCATTGACTTCGAAATACCGTATATCCATGTTATTTATTCCACTATGGTGGGTTGGAAAGTTTAGCCAACATCTTAACATATTATCCAAACTCTTCCCCATTTACATGTTCGATCATTTGGATACCTTCCTCTTCGACCCATATGTTGAAATAATGTAATCTTATGAAATGCAAAGAACTATAATATCAGCATAAAACATTAACACCATACACAACACTAGGAATGTAGTTCCCTTAGTGCTCTCTTGTGTTGGCAAATAGGTTGCAATCCAAACATCAATTATCTATGGGAAGACCATTACACACTTGTATGACGCTATAGCCTTTCCATATCCAACCACATCAAGGTCTTACACATGGATATTTCTATTGGCATTCATTGTTATATTAGGAATATATCTCCTGATTTGACTTGGTTATGCTATCATAACCAAGATAACATAATATCCAATTATGTTCTACATAAATGCATTCTATCATCAATGGAATTGTAGACTCAAGACCCTCTTCCCTTTCTCATCACTTCAAATATTGAATTTTAACTGAGGTAATTCTTACCTCAATTCCCTTCATCATTTTATGCAACATACCTGCATGGTTGTTATCAAATTACTTGATGCTACTTGATCATTTGATATTTTGTAGATGCTCGTAAGATCCCTTCACCAACTTGTGATCAACATTTTTGCCATCCCCCTATGCCTTCGTATGGATGGATTTTATATACCGCAACCACATCATCAACATTGCTTTTATCCATGCTATAAAAAATTTCCTGGAAACACAATCCATCATTAGTCTTCTTCAAATATCACAAAATCATTAATTCATGTGTATACATCATCAGACTAATATTAGTCTACCCTCATGACGTATACATGTCGAGGCATGTCCTTATGCACAAAATGCCCATTATTATGCACTAAGCATTTAATTCTCATCATGCCTACTTTGTGCATATGCATTCTAGCTTTATTGTATGCATCATGCATAAATTCTATCATGCACCCTCGTGCATATTTATTTCAACATTTATTTATTTATTTTTGTTGTTGTAGATGGTTGTCCTTGAATTCCTTTAGAACCTTACTTCCCTAAGCACTACCGTTCTGCTCAACTATGCACCATTGATACCTATTTTGAGCCTGCTAGACAAGCCCCACTTGGCCATTTTTCATTTCCAACCACTAGATCCACTAATGCTTCCATCTCACAACTGCTTCCTTTATGCAAAGAATCCTGCACCAACATCTTTTGGTTAAAATTTTCAATATCCACGGTGTTGTAACATGCACTACTCCAGCTGAATATTAACATTGCAATCTAATTAGCCACTCCCCATTTTCCTTGACCAAACCAGTCTTGAAATACCATTCTCATCGATTGGTATTTCAACATTTTGAAATGTTTCTTTTATGCCATCCTTTCTAATATAATTTTCTATCTATGACTTTGCTCAATTTTAAATACCTCTCTTCACTTTATTGAGTGATTCATTGTGAAGCACTACTTGACCACTCAAGACCACTCTACTCCAAATGGAATGCTACACTCCTCCATTTGCACTTGTACCCTGCTTTCGCCACACACTCTAATAATAGAGACAACTTTCTTGCTTTGGGTACTTTTAGACAAAAGTTGCTAGATCATATCTAACAATTCCTTCTTCCTACCTTCATATGCTTGAACATAGAGATGACTCATCCAGCCATGATTTATATCTCATCTCATGATATCCTTTTTTTTTCCTTCTCTCGCACCAAGCTTTGTAGCCTTCACTATATTTCTACCTTCAAGGTTATGGAGTCCTCCTTAACTCCTTTTGCATGCAATGACATTCTTCACCTATTAGCTTCATGACTTATTTGAGATCCTCTGTTGACTCTCCTTTGCAATCCATTCCGACTCTATAACAGTTGAATATTTTTATTCCTCTGCTCTTCCTTAGACCTTTGTCATCCTTTCATCACCCGCTCTGTAGTCCTACACTTCCTTTTGCGGCTCCTTGATTCTTTAACCAACTATACAACATTGACTTGCTTCCCTATACAATAGACCCTAGGATTGGTCTAGAACAAACCCAAATAAAACTCAATGGTGGAATATTATCCTCTTTCCAACAATCCCTTCACACAACACTCTTTGCTAGAGTGCTCCTCTGCTTATTAACAATGCCATGTTAATAAGTTCAATCCCTTTTTATTTTGCCCAGATATTACACCTCAAATGTGCCTCTATACTCATGCATATGCACTATCATGAGTTTCAATACTCTTTTTTACCCAACAACCACCTTTGGCACTCACCTCTATCATATGGGAAATTTTCTCTAATTTTTTACATTAATTGGAAAAATCTTCGCATTGAGTAATTACATGGTTCTTGGAATCCAGTTCCACTTTTGTTTTTCCTCAAACTTTATGGAGGAACCCGATGCCCCCGTGGATAACTTAGAACTTATATAATTTTTTTTTTCTCTTGATTACCTTTCCAATGACCATATTCATGCTTCAATCTAGTTTACGAGTCGAAAGTTATGGCTTCCTGAAATTCCCATTCCGCACAAAGGTGTCCTTCAAGTCCACCAAAAGCCTTCCTTTTGATTACTTGAGAATCCTTCGGCTCAAAAATAAATTCTGAGTGGATATATGGATTCTCCTATCCTATATATTTCCAATGAATACTTTCTCGCTCAATTCTAAGTACTAAGCAGAAAGTTATAGCCAATTGAATATTTCCAGTTTACCCCTTTTGTGCACCTTTTCCCCAAGTGCAAAATAATCTCAAACACCAACTTTGGCCACCTACATGGGTAATTTTGTTAATAACCAAGGAAATTTTTCTACGCGACATAGATAATACTACTATGATCCAGGTGGATATCGGTGGCCACCCACCTATTTCAACTGGATCAAAACAATTCTTTGGCAATTTACTATTTTTAGCAGTTTTTTGGGTCCTAAACTTTTGGGGGCATTTTAAGGGCCTAAACAATGCTTTTTTTGTGATCGGGCGCCTCAACTATTACCATAAGTAATATTGAGCTTGTGAAATGAAGATCCTCGTTAATACCTTTCCAACAAGCTATCATGTGCCCCAAACAAATATTGTATGCCAAAGTTACACCCTTGGAAAGTTGATACACCAAACTACCCAAAACGGGGTCCACAAACCTGTTGGCTTTTCATCTTCTGGGGTTAGGGTTTTTTATTTTATTTATGTTAAAAAGGCCTTTGAAGCCTCATTGTAATGATCGTATTATTGCAAATGAGCGTAGTCATCACATCTCTTCTCAGAGATAAGCTGCCACCATTCTAGCAAGTCTTTCACTCTGTATTTCTACAGTTTTGTACATTTCGCTCATTAATAGAAATTGTGTATTATTGTATCTGTGTGTTTATGCTTATAGCTCTAATGTATCTCTGTTATATTATTGATATATCTCTATACATTTCTTTATATATCTCCGCTCTCATTTTGTGCCAAAAATAATCCGGATCAAGCTAACACTGAATTCACAACAATTCTCATATTATCAAATTGATGCTCCAGTAAAAAATTGTAACAATATGGAAATGACAATTTTTCCCCTTTGCACTTTCTCCTGGCTTAGCAATTTTAGCCTTGTCCATGCATCCCTACACCAACTCCTTAGGGATTTTGGTAGAAGCTCAATTGGGTATGTTCATTACTACCCTTTGAACAATCTTTCCAAGTTTCACCCTTAACCGGGCTCTGTAGTGTTAGTTATGGCCTACATAAGTTTTGATTGTTTTACATTTTTATCCTTGTATGCTACAACTATCTTCCTTCTCTTCCTGCACATTTTTTCATACCCAGATTCCAAATCTGGTTACATGATTGTCTTCTATGGTTTATAATCTTTCCATAGGCTGCTCCTGTGCCTCAAACGAATTTCTGAGCAATAAGTTATGCCCTCTAGAAGTAAATTGGTGCCAACATTTGACCTTAAATGTTCCAGCTATAACTTTCTCATACGAGCTTTGTTTTGCGAATATAATAGCTCATTGGAAAACTCTCCTCGTTTCCTTTTATCTAGGCTATAAATATTTTGCATGGTGCTTATGCCACTTACAATCTTGAAATATCAGAACTCCCAAAAACGTTGTTTAGGGCCTCAAAATCGCCCCACAAGTTGATGACCTTCAAAATATGGAAAATTCATAGAAAATTTGACTGTTTTACAGTTATAACGGTCTTTGAATCCGAGTTGTCAATCTAGAAATCGGGGAAAATCTCAACCATTGATTTTCTAAACCTCTCCTAGGCCCATAGATGAATCTCCACCATTGATCACCCAAGTTGGAACAATCTGGACTGTTGATCCAAGCTCCATTCGCGATCGAAGATCAACATTTTCCTTTGGATGCACGCGACACTTTTCCAAAACTGTCGACCTTACCGTCAACCATCGACCCATTCCTTTGGTGTTTGGCTTGCAATACATCACTAAACCAGTCGACCCGACCATCAAAAAATGTTGTTAGTGTATGAAACACTTTATCAATTTGACCAACCCGATCATCGACCATCAACCATTCATGTTGGCACATGAAAACACTTCTCCAATTCGTCTGACCTGACCATCAACCATCAACCATTTCCTAGATGACGTAGCATGACACATGGATGTTGATGTGGCATGACACATATACTCTAATGTGGCACTATGGCTGACGTGGCATGACACGTGGATGCTAATGTGGCATGACACGTCATCACCCTCTTTCCTTCATCGATGATCGACAACTTCTATTGGATGAATTGGCACCTTGCCAAATTGGTCGACTTGATCATAGGTCGTTGATGAACGACGGTTCCTCTTGTCAAGCAAACACCTTGCTAAAATGGTCGACTCTACCATCGGTCATTGACGATTTATGTTTGGCAAATAAAACACTTCGCCAATTTTTTTGACCCGACCACCAGTCATCAACAATTTCCATTGATGACTGAAACACTTTGCCAAATCGACCAACTTGGCCATTGACCATCAACAAATTCTCTTGGTCAGCTCCAACACATAGAATTTTTTGACCAAATCCTAGATGAATTTGGATTGTCGATCTCCAAACCAAGATGATCTTGACCACCGATCGACTCCCTTTTTTGCAATCTCCAAAAACTAATCTAGACCGTTAATCTATCTCATCTTCCCAACTACCGAAAATGAATCCCAGTCGTCAATCTGCTAGACCTAGCCAAACTCCGAAAACCTTATAATTTTTTAAAATCTATTACAATGAATTTTGGTCGTTCATCTCAAAACAATCTTGGTTGTCGATTCATTGACCTCTCCCCAATACTAAAACATCCATTAAAACACGATTTATGACATTCCATGTCGAATTTTAACTCTGCAACTCTACATATTGACTCCATTAAATATCTTAGACAATTCGAGGCATGTAAACTTGAATTTTGCTCACGAATTTGGGGATTTCACTCTAATTTTTCTCCGTTTTCCCCCAAATTCACCATAGAACAAATTAGTAACAACGAATTTGCCTAAATTTACACTAGTTCTTGGCCCATACAGGTCTAGTGTTTGAACCAAAAACTCTGATACCATAATGTAACCTACCCCAGCCCAACTGAGGAACATTACGAACATAAAACACATTAAATCATAAATATTTTTTTTTCTACTTAATAATTTCATGTAGCTTACCATCTACAGATCACACACATATTTAACCATGTGCCTGATACCATAGTTCTAAATGCATTTAACAACATATATTAAAACATGAATGCAACAGTTCATGCAAACAACAACCACACAACACTCATATAAACCATTTGCACAATGTAATAAACATAATAACACAACAAAACACTTATCTGCTAATAATTAACCGATTAGCTATGTACAAAGGATGAACCTCCCAACCATAGGTAGTGTTGTTCATTTTCTCTCAATAGCAGGTTACCCTCGAGCTAAGGCTATGAGTCTACAAGGATATCTGACCCTCTTGGTTGTCCACACTCCACACTTAACACCCCAAAACTAAGGTTCCACTCCTACAACAATTCCAATCGTCCAACTCCCTTCCCCACAACCTGCACAACCTAAGGAATGTACCCCCTTCACTGCTCACAGTCCCTCGGGCTGTACCATTCATTTATTAGGGCTTCTAGTGCACTCAGTTGGCCACTAATATCTTAGTTAGGGACTTTAGGAACTCTCAGCTACTTCATGAGTGCTCAAAACAACCTTCACAAGGCTCTTGAGACATTTCCTCAACATGAAAATGCACTACAGGTTGACAACCCGTACTATAGACACACAAGACACACTTCCAGCATAAAACACAACCAAACAATGGCTTCCTTCAAGCACAACATGGCTAGTGCTCTTCCCAACACTCTGCTCTCTTCTTGTTGTCCAAAATCTGCATGTAAAACTTGTCTAATTTCTGCATACAATTTTTTCCCAAAGATGATTGTACTTCAACCCATGCTATCCAATAACTATGAGATGTGACTTCTCACACCCACCCTCTTACATGAGTTAAATGATTGGTTTTGGGAACACTCAACATCAAATGCAAGGTTATACACAATGATAATAATTTCAGGAATGTGGGTTGAATTAATACCCATAAATAATCCCCCCTTGGACCCGTCTCTCTTGTGGAATCATAGCCCCCAATCGTTTTCGTCCCTCTCATATTGCAACCAATGATTATTACTTTTATTAATTATTTCAATGTTCATAATATGCAATTCGACCCTTGACCATGTTAATTTCAATATGATCTCTTAGCCCCAACATACAGGCTCACCAACCTAATTCACATTTATACAATTACATTATAATTTGTGGGAATTAAAACTGGGGATGTTATGATGCAAGCATGTTATTTCTTCATAATGGTAAGATCCGGTGTATTACATTGGGAGTATACAATAATTTTGATGTTGGAGATGCTAAATAATAAAATGATATTAACTTGACCATAATTTATATAAAAAACATGAACACTTAGCACATAACCACAATGACCTTGATGATTTCACACTTAACCAAAAATATGAACACATGACACATGAAAGCACAATGACCCTATACATTTCTACACTTGCTTGCCATGACTACCTTGTTCTTTATTCTTGGGAGTTATAACGGGGTTCTGTACGACAAATATTCCATAGAGAATATAATATTTGGCTTCATATGCTTTACACATGTATAGAATAGAAATAACTTTTTCATCCTTGAACACATCAAACCCAACCCAACCCTATTAAAATCTCTCTTGACCACATAAACTCTACTTGGTGTTTGTAGTTTGATGCCAGGCATACAAAAACAAAGATAGATGGACATGCACATGGGGTGGTCCGAGAGTATGAAAACTTTGCACATTCTTCTCAAAATCAGTTGCAAATTTAATCAATCCATTTTCTTAATGAAAACATAATATAGGAAAGACAATGGTCATATGCAATCACACATACCCCCTTGCTTATTAGTTGGAATTGGTCCTTGACCCAACCACCATGAACAACAATGGTGGTTTTCAAAGTAGGCCAATGTAAGTATGGATATGGAATGAACCAAATCTATTACTCTACATATTGACCCACTCCACTTTTTGCATTAAATCTAAGGCTTGGAATAAGAAGAGCTGCTTATGATAGCAGGGGAAAGCTGTTATGATAGCAGGGGAAAGCTGTGACTTCCTTCCACATGACAATCATGAAATAGAAATGGACTCTACACTAAACTATGTTATTTTGATATAATTTAATCATTAACAATCTTGGAAAAACGGAGATAGTGCGACAAACCAATTAAAAAACCATACATCATGTGGAGTCCAATAAAGCATTAAAAAGAATGTTAATAGATTAGAAGACAAACAATAGTTCTAATCTCATAAGTAAAAAAAGTAGAGATAGAACTATAACTATAACCATATAATAGATACATCAAATACAAAAAATAAACATAAAATTAAACTCATATATTTAATTATTGTTTTCTATACAATACTAGACCCATAAGTAAGAGAAGTAGAGATAAATCTATAGCCATATAATAGATACATCAAATAGAAAAGATGAACATAAAATTAAACTCATATATTTAATTATTGTTTTTTATACAATAACTCTTCTTACAACTTATCTTTTTCTAATATAAACATCCTTTTTATTTTCTCTTTTGTCAATGTTTGCATTGAAATTCTTGTACAATTCTATTTAGAATGGGGAGATAAGCTTCAAATTTTGGTATACATATTTTCAAACCCTTTTTAACCTATTTATTTAAGACATATACACATATAATCTAATTTTTTTACTCCATATAAACAATTTAATAAAATATACATATAATTTATTTTTTTAATTCTATATAAATAATTAGATGATGAGTTAACCCTCATTATCAATAATAATTATTTTAATTAACAATTGATTATGATAAATTTCATCACCTTAAAAAAAAAAAATTAAATAACTTTTTTGATCTTTTAAATTTTAATATTTTAAAAATTCTTTTTTTTAATTATACATAATTTTTTAAAAATAAAAATTAACTTTATTAAATTGATTTCTTTGTCATATACATAAGCAGTCTGTGTGGGCTTAATGGTTAATAACATGTGTTTCCTCTTAAGAAATTACAGGTTCAAATCCAGAGGGGGAATTTAGGATATATATATCTTTGTAGACTTTACCAATCAAATCGTTGGACGAAATCTAATCCGCACATAAGTGATATAAGATGGACAATTCTTTTAATCATAATTATATAATTATATATATATATATATATATATATTTTAAAAATATTTATTAAATTAAATATTTCATATATATATATATATATAATTTTTTTTTTGAGAATAGAGTTATCGTTCAAGTGATTTTTGGATCTATGTTTTGTAAGTGATTTTTGAATTTATATTTGATAGATCTTGGATTAAAATAGATTTATGCTGGTTTTATAACAAATATTAATTCAGTGGACTTGTGTTTTTATTTATTTATATATATTTTAATGTTTTTAATTTTTTTATTATTAATTAATAGATTTTTTATTATTATTTTAATGAGTCATGTTACATGGAAATCTCTCCTACAAAGCTGTAGAGGTCTTTCAATAAAAAATCATCTCCACACAATTATTTGACTACCAAAATCTACAAAGATACCCTACCTACCCTATCCCAAATTTAAAATTGTGACGACCCTGGGATAGAGGTTCACTCGGTGGGCCTCGGGACGTCTCGGCCCCTGCTAA
>CBVK0104106307.1:0-18978 GCA_900067695.1 Picea abies
ATATGTCGTTAGGTAAAAGTGTGTTTCTTAGTGTGTTTCTTTAGTATGCATTAGTATGGATTTGTAGTTAGGAAATCCGACGGTCACGATATGTTCCCGACATAGAGTGATCCGACAGTTCATACTCTCCTCGATCTTAACAACCATTGATCTGTGACTTAACACCCGATTGGTCCATGATCTCTATTTAAAGAGCATGGAGGGTCATTTTCTGATGATTGATTGTGAGAAACTCTCTTGTAAAATCTCTCTGTAATATTTTTCTTTGCATTAATAAACTGCTCCAAGTGGTCGTGTTGGCTAGGGCTGTGGATGTTTCCTCGTAGGGGTTTTACCACATGAAAACATTGGTGTGTTGATCTTTGATCTGGTTATGTGAGTGGTTACTGAAGGTGTTCGTTCTCTGTTGGAATACCTGTGTTGTCAAACATCTTTTTCTCTTGGAAGAGAATGATATCAAAGATTATATTGAAATGGTGATTCCAAATCCAAATGATGCACAAGAATTGACATCCCATAAGAAGAAGGAAGTGAAGTCCAAGTGAGTGTTGTTGGATTCTGTGAAGGATCAATTGATTCCTCATATTTCCAAGAAGAAGACAACAAATGATATGTATGATTCTTTGGCGGGCTTGTACCAAAGCGGGAGCACAAACTGAAAGTTGATTTTGAGGCATAAGCTCCAATTTGTTGAGATTTCCAAATCAAATACAGTTGCTAGCTACCTCATGAGGATCACTTAGATTCATGATCAACTTGTAACCATTGGTGAGGCAATTGATGACACAGAGTTGGTGAATGTGACATTGAATGGTTTTCTCGGGTCTTGGGAACCATTTGTGTAGGGTATTTGTGCACGAGACAAGTTGCCACCATTTGACAGATTGTGGATCAATTGCATCGAGGAAGAGGTTAAGATAGAGTCTAGGAATGGCAAGCAGAGAGATAGTGATGATGAGAACCAGGCCCAATCTTCTCACACAAGAAAGGGTAGAGGAAAAGGTTCTCCAGGGAGAGAGGAATCTCCAGAGCAGTGGATGAAGAAGGACCTTAGCAAGGTCAAGTGTTTTGCTTGTCATAAGCAAGGCCACTATGCTTGACAATGTCCATAGCACAAGAAAGGGAGAGGGAAGCAAACATCATCAGTAGAGGTGGATGAAGTTGCAGACATGTTTCAAAGGGAGTTCTTATTTCTCTCCATTCTTTCTAGTACAACTTTCGGTAGGACTTGGTTGGTGGATAATGGAGCTTCTCTTCATATGACGAGATCACATGAGTCATTCACCAGTTTGTCATAGGAGGACTCATGATTGCAGGTGGATCTTGGTGATAATTCCAAGTATGCAGTCAAGGGAGTTGGGACAACTTCGTTTCAACTGGAGTCCGTGAAGCCTCTCAGGATGAGTGATGTGTTGTATGTGTCAGGTTTGAAGGAGAACCTACTTTCTATCTCATCTCCGTAGGACAAAGGGTATGCAATGGCATTCTCAAGTGGACAAGTTCTTGCATGGTTGTGAGGATTGAGCATTGACTCAACATAGGTCATTGGTGTTCGTGATGGTAGTATTTACACGCTGAAAAGACAACCAACCCAGGCCTTGGTACATGACAATGATAGTTTGTGAGCTTTGACAAATAAGGTTGGGACATTTGCATTACAGGGATTTACCAGTGTTGAGAAGGATGGTTACAAGTCTTCCAAAGTTTGGAGAAGAGAACCAGGGTGTATGCAGGGGTCATGTATTTGGAAAGAATGCCAAGGATTATGTTTTGAGCAGTGATAGTAGGTCCAAGGGGATTTTGGATCTAGTAGATTTAGAGGTGTGTGGACCAATGTCAATTCCATCTTCAAGTGGTTACTTGTACTATGTGACCTTCATTGATGATTATTCCAGGAGGACATGGATCTTATTCATGAAGATCAAGGATGAAGTATTCAGTCGATTCAAGGAGTCTAGGGATATGGTGGAGAATCAAACATGGAAGAAGATCAAGGTCTTGAGTTCAGATAACTAGGGCAAGTATACCTCCTACGAATTCATAGATTTTTGCAAGGAGGCAGAGATCAATAAGGAGTTGACAATGCCTTTCAACCCAAAATAGAATGGGGTTGCAGATAGGAATAATCAAACCATAGTTGAGCCTGCTAGGGTGATGTTGCACGACCAAGATCTACCTATGTTGCTTTGGGTAGAGGTGTGTAACATGACAGTCTATGTTCAAAACATGAGTCCCCATAGGATCTTGGATGACAAGACTCCTGAGAAGGCATTCATAGGAGTGAGACCAGAGATAGGGAATTTGAGGATCTTTGGTTGTCCAATCTACATCCATGTTCCTAAGGAGAAGAGGATGAAGTAGAACCTTCTGGGAAGAAGGTCATGTTTTTGTGATACAACGAGACTTCGAAGGCCTACTAGATCTACATTCCAGGATAGTGGAAAATTGAGGTTAGTTAAGATGTTAGTTTTGAGGATGAGTTGGCTTTCAAGAGGTCCTGTGAGACCAAAGTAGAGACAGATGGTGAGGAGCAAGAGGCTTCGAAGGTTGAGGAGAGTACAGGTCCATCCAATAGATGGGTTCATCCTTCAGACCATGAGGAGGAGTCACAGAAGTCAGTGGACCCTCCTGGTGATGAGTACACAAGGGCTAGATGGCTTCAAGATACTTTGAAATATGAAGATAAGCATGCAGAACCCAAGGACCCTTTCAAGAAGAGAAAGCCTCTACAAAGGTTTTTAAGCTATGTGGCACTTATGAGTAGCATCATTGATTCCAAGCCTTCCATTTTTGAGGAGGCAACAAGCCAACATGTTTGGAGGGATGCCATGATGGAGTATCGTTCCATCATGAAGAATGATGTGTGGGACATAGTTTCAAGACCATAAGGGAAGTCTATAATGACTTCCAAGTGGATCTATAAGATCAAACATGTCGCAAATGGTAGCATTGAGAAGTACAAGGAAAGGTTCATGGCGAGAGGGTTCACCCAACAAGAGGGAATGGACTATGAGAATACTTTTTCTCTAGTCGCTAGGTATACTTCTATCAGGGATGTTATTTCTCTTGCTTTGGTTATGGGGTGGAGGGTACATCGGATGGATGTGAAAACAACATTCCTCAATGGTGTGATTGAGGAGGAGGTATACATAAAGTAATGTCAGGGATTTGAGGTACATGGGAGGGAGTCCCATGTTTGCAGGTTGAAGAAAGTGTTGTACAGACTCAAGCATGTACCTAGGACATGGTACTCGAGGATAGAAAAGTATTTGTAGAGCATGGGATTCACCAAGAGTGAAGCGGATCCCAACCTATATCTCATACAGGTTGGTGATGATCCTCTTATATTGGTGTTGTATGTTGATGACCTGTTCCTCATAGGAGAAGAGAAGCTCATTGCCAGTTGCAAGAAGGATTTGGCTTCAGAGTTCGAGATGCAATATATTGGATTGATGCATTACTTCTTGGGATTGGTGGTGTGGTAGAAGTTGGGCGAGATCTTCCTTGGACAAGGGAAGTATGCAGTTGAGATATTGAGGAGGTTCAAGATGATGCACTGTAAGTTCATGACTACACCTATGATTACCAATCTGAAGAAGCTGGGGGATTCGGATTCAGATTTGGTGGATTCCATGATGTACTAGTAGTTGATTGGTTCATTGATGTATCTGGTCAACACTAGGCCGAATATTTGCTTTGCTATCAACACCTTGACCCAGTTCATGGTTGAGCCGAGGCAGGTGCATTGGATAGCAGCAAAGCATGTGATCAGGTACCTTCGAGGTAATATTAGATTTGGTTTGAGATATGTCAGGGGTGATGGAGTGAGGATGCTTTGGTTTGAGATATGTCAGGGGTGATGGAGTGAGGATGCATGGATATTTAGGGTCAAATTGGGTAGGTAGTGCAGTGGAAAGGAAGAGCACTTCTACTGGTTGTTTCAACTTGGGATCAATAATGGTTTCTTGGTTCAATATGAAACAAACTTCCGTGAAACTCAGTTCAACAGAGGTAGAGTACATGGTAGCTAGTTTGGCGAGTTGTGAAGCTATTTGGCTTTGTGAGCTTCTTGCAGGGTTATTTGGTCAAGTGTTGGAGCCTACGGTGATTCACTGCGAAAATCAGAGTTGTATCAAACTCTCAGAGAATCCAATATTTCATGACAGGTCGAAACACATTGATATCAGATACCACTTTACTAGAGACATGGTGTAGAAAAGAGTTGTGAAGCTCCAATTCATTTCCACAGATGAGTAGATTTCATATATTCTCACCAAACCCCTACTAAAAGGGATGTTTGTCTACTTTAGAGACAAGCTAGGAGTGGTGGAGAATACCCCCCTCGCTAAGAGGGAGTGTTGATGTTTTGTAGCATCAACGATGTATTCTCACATTAGCTTTGACATCGAGCATGTGGGAATATTTATTAGTACTCACATTGCACTTTTTATTTTGTGAATCTCCTTTTATGTAGAGCTAGAGCTTGGAATTGTTATTGTTGGGGCTTGACACCGACTTGGAGGAATAAACAATTATAATTTAATGTTGAATTTAAAAGGGGCTCCTAAACTCACTCTTATACTCCTATAAAAGGAGAGGCAATGTGAGGAGACAACACATATGCTATTTTGTCATCATGTGTTTGGCATGAGTCAATGAACACTCTTGCCAAAGGGGATTGAGGAGGAAAATTTTAGCAAGGAGATCTTCACTTTGGCAAATCTGTCCTAGGGTTTCTGTCTTTCTTTCTCTATTTTTTAGCTAAGAGGAGCCGCATGTGTGAGCTCACATGTGTGAGAGAGAGAAGAGAAGAGGTAACACATGTGGAGTCGTACAATCTATACAACATGCTGTACCACACGTGTGGACAATACGACAACATGATAGCTACATGTGCGGACCATACGACACATTTATTGTAGGACGTACGACATGTGTGGACCGTACAACTGCAAATCCACTGTACAACCACACGCGTGGGCCATACAATGCATTAATTGTAGTTCGTACAATAGACCACATGTGTGAGGAGGGCTAATGCACATAGCCATATAGGTGACGTCATCTAGGGTTTCTGCAGATTTGTATGTTGGAAGATTTTCCAGTTTTTGTTGGAGTTGTAATTTCTTTGAGAGAACGATTTTTTCCTCGAGATACTCAATCTTAAATTATTTCTAAGAAATTTTTGTGTCTCATGTGCATGGATGATTTCTCTCTGATATTTGTGCTTCCACTCTAATTTTCTTTCCTAATTTCAGTGTAAAATTATTTAGTGATAACAACCCTAGTTTACTATTTGAAGTCACTTGGAAGTAATTTTTAGATCTAAAATTGATTGCATTGAATGCTTTAAAATTGACAATCTGAAATTGATAATCTTATCTCTAAATTCAAGAGGGGTCAAGGGTTCCCTTAAAGAACAAGCCCTAGAAAGTATTTTTGTAGTTTATAAACTAGATATATTTTTTCTTCAAGAATCCATGCGTGTTGAGTTGAAAGTTGTCGAGTTTTGGTCTTCTTTTTTGAAAGATTAGGAATTTTGTTCGATGGATGATGAGGGTTTTTCGAGAGGGTTGGTTTCCAAATGGAATGTAAAATGACACAATTTTTACCAATGTTTTCCATGCAGGTATAGTGGTAGAAGCTAAACAATAATAAACTTGTATGGGTCTTATGGGGACAAAAATCCCTTTTGGGATGGTTTAGGAGAAGTGGATATCTTGAAAAGTGATAATGTAATTGTATGATGTAGGAGCATCGCTCCATGTTAGCAGCATGCCAGCCAACCAACACATCCAACACGCATTTAATGGAGAAAGGGAGAGGCGCAACCCTCTCAATTTTGAAATTTGAAATTTCAATAAATATTGTAAGGATTTTAATGCCAGACCACGCCTTTGTACAGGTAGTGGTTGAGGTTTCCTTTAATGGTTGCCTGTAGTAAGCCCAGGACATAGTCATGACTGGGCATCCATTTATGTAATGTCGTTGTAGGAGCTGCTTTGTGATAGCGATATCTCAGAGACGGTGGTTGAGGATAAGCTCATGGGAGCCCTCATTTTGTAAGGAAGAAGTTAGAGAATAATAGGACTCAAGGTAGAGAGAGTTAGGAGGAGAGACCAGAGCAAAGAGGTCTCGAGAGAGATATGAGACTTGTTATAGTCCAACTTTTGTAAGCACATTTGTATAGACACACAGACTAATAGAAAAATAGTTTTCCTACATACTGTGTGTTTGATGTTTACATGTTTTTATGCATTTCATGTTTTAAATGCATAACTGGTGAAGCATTGCATAAGTTTCGATTTCTTCCTGTCTTGGAGTTTCCGAGTGCAAGGAGTGCACATAGTCTGCAAGGTGTGCGTTGACAGAGGTGAGAAAACCTCAGGAAAGATCAAGAGGGATAGCGTTGAACCTTCATCAGCAGAGGTGCAAGGAGTGAAAAGGAAGGAAATCTGTCTCGAGTTCAGGGAAGACATAATTACTGAAGTTTCTGTAGAGATATGCCAAGAGGGCATCGAGCAAGTGCATAGAGTGCACTAGGGAACTCTATTTCGAGTTCTGAGAGTAGAGAAGTGTCGAAGAGACGACACTCACAGGGTTGCTAAATACTTTGTAATCTTTGCAAGGTGTGCATCAAGCAGGAGAATGCCAGGTGGGCGTAAGGAGTTTTCTTTTCAAGAAAACTTCTTGAATCTAAGTTATTTGAGATCCTCAAATGCAAAGTGTGTGCATGAGTAAATATCCAAGAGGATGAAGCTCATAAGGGACGACATTTCTATAACACAGATGAGACCCAAAGGAAATAGAATCGCAAGAGTAAGAGTCGAAGGTCGAGACCTTCGAAACTTAGAAAATCTTCTAAGTCAAAAAGACAAGAAAGATCCGGAGGAAGGTGCATAGAGTTTAACCTCTGGGAGGTCGCTCAGGAGAGAAGATGAAAGGAACGGTGGAGGCACTTTGTGGAGAAGTGACAAAATCCCGAGAGCCATAAGATCGCACCAAATTGCGAGGGATTGAGCCTTTAGAAGCACCCCAGGAGAGGAGCTGTATGGACACTGGAGACACTCCGTAGAGAAGTGCCGAAATCATGCAGACTATTGGATCTTGTAGACCTGTGAGGAGGATAAGACTGAGCATATTTTAGCATTCAAAATCTCAGGAGGAGTAGCGACTGTTGGATGAGAATCATCAGGGGCCGTTGATCTCACGCTCGAATTTTGCTATTTCAGAGTTCGGGGTTTGGAGCGGCAAGTGATTTTGGAGTCGCTGCATTGTGAACTCTCGGTTCGTGAAATCGCGCTAATCGTCGGATCTGGAGCGCAGTGGCCCGAGAGCCGCTCGATCAAGGGCGCTAATCGTCGGATCTGGAGCGCAGTGGCCCGAGAGCCGCTCGATCAAGGATACGTGCATGGGGTTTAGTCCCTGGGAGGTGCATAGGAAAAAGGATCTGGGCCGTCAGATCTAGCACCAAGGACTGATAGTTGTCGGATCCAGAAGAAGGTGCGAGGGGTTTAATCCATGGGAAGCCGCACAGAAGGGTAGAACGAACAAAAAAAACTTCGAGGGAGAAGTGTCGATTTTTCGTGAGCTGTTGGATCTAGAAAAGGTGCGCGAGGTTTAAACCTCGTAATAGCAGAAGGAAGAGGACTTGTCAAGTCTCGAAAGCATTAGGGCCATCCATTTTGGAGGACACGTGGTAGAGATCTGGAAGCTACCATGAGTTTGGACACCGGGAGTTCGAGGAGGAGGAGTCATGAGACAAGAAGTCCCGGCTCATGAATTTGCGAAACGATCGACAACGTTCATCAAGGAGGACACGTGGTGAGTGGTCAAGGTTCGGGGAAAATCCCGAAAGGTTGTGGGTCATCGATCCAGTTGGATCATGGTCGTCGGTTCAAGAGGAATCTGGACTGTTGATCTCTCAAGGGGGAGATTTCGGCATTTCGGGGTCCGGGAGTTTGAAGGACCTAGAATCGTCTGTAGCCGGAATCGCGAAATTGTGAATTATGAAATCCCAAAAAGTGGACCGTGGTCATGGGTAGATTTCGACATTTCAGGATCTGGGAGTTCGAAGGACCTAGAATCGTTGCAGCCGGAATCGCGAAATCGTGAATTGCGAAACCCCGAAAGCATTCAGAGAAATAGTACCAGGTCACAAGACCGATCGTATGAAAAGCGACTTAAGGGAGGAGCTAAGGAGTCATTAGACCCTTTGCGGTTTTGGCATTTCGAAAGACAGAGAACAGGAGGAACGCTTGCATCGCGATTCCCTGAATCGCGAAAAACCGGTAGCACTTTTGACATTAAGCACGTGGTCATAGAGTGGTGGTCACATGACTGAGGCTAAGGGAGGACCCAGAGTCGTTAATCCCTTTTTGGCGTTTTGGCGACTGAGAGTTGGAGGGATAAGGAGCCTGGGAGAGCTCGCATGCAGAAGTCTTGAAACCCCGAAACATGAAAGGTGTGTTGGTTCAGAACAGAGAAGAGCACTAAAAGCTGAGCGCGTGCATAGGTTTTCTCAAAGCCCGTGCTAGGGAATTAAAGGGACCCGTGGATTCGTTCAAGTGGTTCCAACAGGAGTCCGAAGAGCCATTTCGGCTTAGAAGAAGAATGATCCAGAGATTGGGAGGTCGCAGAGCCCTGCTGAGGTAGGGGGTCTACGTCATTGTAGGATGGGAGCTCAACCTCACTCTCAATTATAGGTAGATTTGGGGAGAAGTGGCAAGATGCGATCCCCTTGCAATGTTTTCACTCACTTTTTTTAGGACCAAAAACTCATTGATGTGGTCCCTATCAAAATTGTTCCAACATGGAGGAATGCTAGAAGAGGTATGGAGGGTATTTCCAAGAGGTTGGATAGATTTCTTACTGCAGACCGATTGTTGGAGGACAATGTCAGGATAAAATATCAGGTTGGTTATGGGGGATATTTAGATCATTTTCTTATCATTTTGCAAATTAAACTTGAAAAGTGAAAACCCCTTGCTCCCTTTAAATTCAACTATCCTTGGTTGATTGAGGAGGATTTCAGAGCCTTGGTAACTAGGTCATGGAAGATTCATGACATCAATTATGATGATTACGCTATAAAATAGTACACTGATAATTTAAATAGGTTAAAAGTGGTAGGAAAGTGGGCAAAAAAACATGCTTTGAATAATCAAAAGGACCTAAAGGAGGTGGAAGAAGGCATACATCGTTTTGGAAAATAATTCATGAATTTTATGCTCTTTAATGGCCACAAGTTATATTCTTTTGAGTTGACTGTATAATTTACTACTCATATCAATTTTAGGGTTACTATATTGCTTCTCCTCCTCAAGACCTTTCCAATGACTATTCATTTTCCCAATTTTGAGTTCCAAGCTTAAAGTTATGGCCAATTGAATATTGTCACTTTAACCCTCTTGTGTACCTTCTCCCAAATGAAAAATAATATCAAACACCAACTTTGGCCACCTACATAGGTAAATCTGTTAGGAACCAAGGAAAATTTTGTAAGAGACTCGGATAATACTGATGGCAGAGAATTCATAACAACTCTCAAATTGTCAATTTGATGCTCCAATCAAAATCTCCAGATATATGGAAATGACAATTGTCCTTTTCAACCCTTTTTTCAGACTTAGAATTTTTAGCCAAACTGGTTATCTCCCAAACTGTGCACTTCTGAAAAAACTTCACTAAAACAAAGTTGTCTCGCTTGATGAGTATACACAAATTTGAGTAAATAAAATTTTCCATATTTTCCATCTTGGGACCCTTTTTCTTTGAAAAATCCCAAAAATACCCCAAAAGTGGACCAAAATAGTGGATTTTGGCTTGTTTTGGCATCTCCACTCCAAACTACTTGGAATTTGGCTAATCCCTTCATGCAATATTTCTATGTCTTATTTTTTGACAATCTGTAAAATTTTTAGTAGTAACTGTGCTCCTACCACTGAGCTTAACACTGATCTTCAAAGTCTTGTAATTTTTATTTTCTAGAAAATCAGTGCACAATTGGCCAGTGGCCCTCTCTAGCATTTTTTTACCCCCTAACACCGTGGTCTTATCCTCTTCTAATTTATTATGCCCCTTCTATGACCAAAATACGATTTTGGCTCCAGACCTGGTTTTTTTAGGACAATTTTGCTTATGTGGCATCTTTGTTGACGTGGTCATTGATGCAACATTTTGGGTTCACTTGGCACCCTGAGGTGATGCCATGGAACCTTCTTGGCCACCATGGCCTTGCATGGTCAAACTTCACCTCCCTCCCCCTCCCTCTCTCTTCTTTCCTTCCTCTTTTTCTTATTTTTTTCTCTTATTCTTTATTTTATTTTATTTCGGGCCCCATCGTACCTGGCTTCCCATGTGGCACCCTATTCGACCATAGATGGGACATGGCTCTCACTTACTTTTCCATCCATCCACTTGATACCCCTTCATTTTCCGTATGGATGGGAGGGTCCCATTCCACACCCTTTTCCTTAGGCGCACACAACTTGCATACTTCAAAGATCTAACGACAAAGATCACAGTGGATCAATGATTCATGTTGATTTCCTATGTTCAAGGTGCTTGGGAGTTATCAAAGTTCCACTATGTGATACCAGCAAACTGTCGTGGCCTACATGGTGCTCCCTCATTGGTTTTTCAAGTTCAACAAAGTTTCCAATACTGCTTTGTTAACCATGCGATACCACTTATGGTATCTGAGCTCATTGCCTCGTCCATGTCACACCTATGTCAACTATTGGTACCTCCACCATGCACTGGAAAACCTTGATCTTTCCACCATGACAGTCCACATTACTATTGACACATCACCTGACACGTGGTCCCCATGTCATCGCTGACATTATGTACGAAAAATTACCCAATTTTTTGAAAATTTCAAAATTTAAAAAAATGTCTAAATTAAAAATTTCTCCCCCGATAATTATGGAAGCTCTGTAATTCACTTCCTATGGTCAATTTAGACCCTATGCAAATCGACCACTGCACCAACAATTTTCCACTTCCATGACAAATTCTCAATAAATTTCACTTCAGAAATTGGGACTTTTTCTTAATTTCTCCATGACTGTTCTGAAATCCCAAATTCGGCCCATTCCAAGTCTTAAAACATTCAACTAGAGATTAAACATTGGGGATTTTAACCCCTAAGCTCAAATTTTCCCAAAATTACAAGCAATTTCCTATAATTTTATCTAGAAAATTTGACAAACACATTGCAGACATCTTCTGAACTTTAAATATGCAATTTCAATTTTTGTGTGCTATTTCTGGACTATGTAGGCTCGATGTTGAACCCGCGGATCTGATACCAATATGTAACGTTCCCCAACTTAACTGAGGAACATTGCTTGCAAAAATATACATAATTTTTTTTTTTTATTAATTAAATTCTTGTAGCTTACCAATTACGAATTATACATAGATTTAACCATTTTTAGATACCCATAACTATGTGCAGCGACAACATGCTAAAATGGCATGAATACAACAAATAAATTCATCTACAACAACATATAAATCATTCCCACTCATAGAGTAAAATGCACAATAGTTGAACTCATAAATTAACTCAGAAAATAGATAAACAGTCATATTTTTAAAACAATTGTGCAACCAACTACTTGACATGAACGTTCCACCCAACCATAGACTTGTCATTCCAGATGTCAACAACAAGTCACCCCCGATTTGGGGATATGAATCCACAAGAAATGGATTCTCATCCCAACCCAATGAATGTATCCATTCACCGCTCTTAGTACAATAGGGGTTCCATTTGTTTACTAAGGTTTCTCTGGCATAGGTAACTAAGAATCTCACTACTGGGAACTCAAGGGAATTCACTAATAGGAAAAATACTAGGAAAAAAATGAAAATCACTTGATGTTATAGTGCAACTCACACAAGATTTCACTCTTCGAGCCTGACAACCTAGCTCTTCAGTGTTTAGAGCCAAAAACGCTCCAGAATTCACCCTCCATGGTTGCTCCAACTCTAGTGCTCTTCTTTCCTATTCACTGCTTGATGTTCATGTTAAAAAACATGCATGTGAAAAACTTTTTGTTTTCTCCATACAAATTTCCTCTCTTTTTCCCAAGTAAATTGATTGCTCACTCTGCTCAATGTTGATTGTACTTTATCCCTATGCTCCCAATAACTATGGGATGTGACTTTTTACACCCACCCTCTTACGATGAGTTTAAAGATTGTGCTCTCATACACTCAACCCAAAAATAGAGAGTTGTCCCCAATAATAAAATTCAGGAATGTGGGTTTGAATTAATACCCATAAATAATTTCCTTTTTGGACCCCGCTTAGACACTCCCTTTTGTTGTGGAAAACTCATCCCCCATCTCTATCCATGTCTCCCAACAACTGATATCACATTAAATTCATAAATACAATTCGCATATTATATCGCTTAGCCATAACCACATTCATATCTACATTATGGATTAATTAAACTGGGGATTATATAGGGAATGTTACAAACTCAGTAATTTCAAATCAATGATATGAAGAAGTTGTATCTATGTAGGATGGGACCCTATTTGAGAAAGAGTTTAGAGGAGCGGGCCAATTTCAATCTTAGAAAGATGCAACATACCCGATATTAACACAACAGAAAGATTCACTCCGATACCACTTTATAATGTACCCGGTACCATAAACATGAAAAAATTTGCTTTGATACCAATTTGTAACGTACCTAGATCAACAAACCAAGAAATTTCTTTCCTGTTGTAGATATGATACCAATCTTCAATTTAGATTTACTTCTTGAATTGATTTCAAATTTCTATTCCAATCTTTAATTAATCGAGAACATGAAACCAATGCATGCAATAACTAAGAACTATGAAAATCTATAAGGAAATACTTAACATGCCATGCACAAAAATAACCAGTACACAAGCATAGCATAAACACATCATCTAAGAGGTAATAATACACAACGGAATATAAATATACAAGAAAACACATAGAGTATTTATATTTAATTAAATCATTCATCAACTGGATGTAAACCAAGGACGTTCCACCCAACCATAGACACGCCTATTCCAAATCTCAACAATAGATCACCGTTGAGTTAAGGCTATGAATCCACAAGGATGAGTCCTAGGCCGACTCTAAACACACAATAGTTAGCTACCAAGCTTTTATGTTTTCCAAACCACACATCAATCCTAATTGACCATCTCTCTTCCCCCTTAGCTTGCACAACCCAAAGAAATGAACCCCTTTCTCTTCCATGTAGTCCCTAAGGCTATTCCAATTTTTTTTCAAGGCTTTAGTGCTACTAGTCATGAATCTCAATGCTAGAAATTCTAAGGATTCTTAGCTGTGAACAGTTCTACCCAACATGTCAATGCATCCAAGCACTCAAGAATTCATTCATTTATGGAATCAACATCAAATACTTACAAGCATCTAGCAATGTCATTCTACCTCCATCCATTTGTTTCCATGCCATACCCAACACACAAACGGGCAGGAGCGAATGAGAGAATGATACACAACCATGAATGAAGAAGTCCCCAAAATGAATGAGAAACAAATGAAGGCGCCACCTCATGATCAAACCCAAACATCCCACATACTAGGTTTAAAAACCAAGGATGTGGTCTCCTTAAGAGACTCATGTGCCCCAAGAGACAACATGGTCTCCCCAAGAGACCCATGCTCTCCCTCACACAAACATGAGTAAATAAATGAATAATAAAAGGATTATACCCTTATCCCCTTCTCTCGTGGAAGCATAACCCCCTATCTAATTTCCTTGTCCATATTGTAGCCAATGATACATTTTCTTTTATTAATATATATTGAAGTATTACATTCGTAGGAACCCCGACCTTTCAATTTTACCAACTCACCAACCTAAGTCACATTTACATAATACATTCTACTTCATAGGGACTAAAAACAGGGATGTTACATCCCCCTCTCATTATTTTTTCACTGTCTTCAGTGCACAACACCATACCGATGTTCTTAATATTACAAAACTAGGTTCTCCTGACTTTAATCCACACATGCAGTCCAACCCAATGCTTATATACATAGACACTACAGACTAAAAATATGCATACATATGCACTTCGGCCCAAAACATGCATAATGGTCTCACAATTTACATTTATGACAGTAGTTCTAACCAACAAGCTCTCATTCCCCATCAACCTGCACGACCCAAGTGTACCTCCTTCTCTACTATGCAACCCTTTAGGGTATACCACTTTTCTTTAGGGTTCCAGTGCACTCAACTAGGAAGTCTCAGAGTTGCAGCTCCAGGAACCCCAACTACAACAAGTCTACTGGAATTTCTTCATTCCATGCCTTTGTCCCTGAGATTGATTTGATTTTGGTTCTCTTCTTCCAGAGTTTCTAGCTTCAATAGACAACATCTCATCTGTATTACACACATATAGTCATCATGAGATATCATCATAACAATTTCACTCATTAAATGTCAAATAATTTTCATAAGGAAACTTAAATTTCCTTGAGTATGAGATTCCATCTCATAGTTGCTTGGCTCTTGCCGCAATAGGCATTAGTATTTATTATGTCTTATAGCAGTGTCACACTTGAGACCATTCTTCATGCAATTTTCTTAATTTCCATGCAATCGAACAAATTTGTTGCATATCAAAATTAATTTCTCAAATTTGTTTTATACAAGAAAAATAAAAATTTTTATGCACAAGTTTTTTTCTCATTATGCTTGTGTCTTGTAGTTGTAGAAATCGGTATTCCTTATGGGATTACAAAATTTCCATATCTAAGGCTACTCTACCTACAATTTTTCCAAATTACACTCAACCAAACACACTGTCAGTATCTCATGTACAATATATTTTCATGGAAACACTTTCAAAAATTCATAAAGTGATCTCATAATTGTTTACATCAACCAATTCAATCACTTCCATTAATCCAACTATTAATTGGATTGAACCCATCATTCTCTACACATGTATTGTCAATGAAACTTTTCTTTCTTCTAGCCATCAATAATTTCATTACTCTTTTCTCCTGACAGAGCTTTTATGTAATCCATCTTTATGTAACTACTTTAACCTATAACTTTCTTGTTTCAATATCTAACAACTCCCGAAATGTTCTCAACTTCAAGAGTTAGTAATAATCATATCATTTTAGCTGCTAGCATAATATTTTCTATGCAATGTAATATATACATGCATTCACCAAAATGCATTCAACAATTCCTTTAAGCATAAACAACTCTATCTTAGCATGCATGTGTGCAAATCTACCAATTGCACACTTTTATAACTTATTCATGCATACCTATTCAATGCACCTCTGCATTGATTTCAGAATGTCAAAGTCATGCATCCCACCAAGGTGAATTGGAAGGTTTGGCCAATGCCTTGACACATCATCCACACACTTCCTATTGTTTTTCTAACTATTTGGATACCTTCATTTTCAACCTAAATACAACACCAAGAATATAATTCTTTGATGCTCTTTAGTGTTGACAAAAGTGTTGTAGTCCAAACATCGATTATAGCAGGAAAACTATAGGATACTTGTGTGGCACCATAGCCTTTCCATATTCAACCATGTCACGAACTTACACATAAATAGATACGTTGACATTTATTTCTATAAGAGGTTTATAACCCTTATTTTCTTTGGCTATTAACCCATAACCAACACATTCCTAACATGTTATTTTTTCATATGAATGCATTCCAAAGTTATATGAATTTTATAAATATTACATGCCTTTAGCTTTTACCATAACGAATGGTAAGTTATTTCAATGAATGTATTCAAAACACATAATAATATCACTTTTAAATGTTAAATTTTGGCTGAAGAAATTCTGACCTAAATTCCCTTCAACAATTATGCAACATAACACATCCAATTAATACTTGTGTAACTGCCATTAATTGGTTTGATGCTACCTGATTATTTGGTATTAGTAGGAGTTACTATGCCTCCTTCACCAACCTCTTATTCAACATTTTATCTTCATGTTGCTTCTTTCGTATGAATGGCTTCCATATGCGACGCCATCAATACTTTTAGTGATGTAGTAATTTCCTCTTTCTTGGAACAACATACACCATTAGCAACTTTAACACATACACACACACACATAAAAATGTAATATTCCTAGTCTACAACATGTCATATGTATTCTCAAACACTTTCACATGCACTAATTCATATCTATATGCACTAAGAATGCATCCTATCATGCCCATGAGTGCATATTCTCTCCAAAGTCATGTGCTATATATAGTCGTCCAGTGTCCATATCATAACAACTTGCATCAACAACTTTCATCATGTATAACTCTCTTTGTTGTTCTTGGCTGTCCTCAATTCTACTAGAATCCTATCATCCTTCCTTGAAGTTTGGTTACATCTTTTAGATTAATTATGCACATAATGCATTGCCTTATGTATCTATTGCACTCTTTAGAGTGCATGAGTCTTCATTGTTTCACCCCTAAACTTCTTATACTTGTACTATTCTTCCACTGCATTACTATGTTAACAAAAAAGGAGTTTCGACTCCAAAACTGTATAATTGTCCCCTGGAGATGATGCACCTTATCTCCATGTATACACTATGTCTCTTTTTATTCGAAGACTAGTTTCATGAATTCTCAAGTTACCTAGTTGAACCTAGTTCATATTTTAGCATTATTCATTTTAGGCCTTTTTCTCTTCTTATTTGAATAATTCCCTTGCATATGATTTTTTCTACTTGCAACTTTGATCTCAGAAAAATATGCATACAACCACATTTGTTAGCTAAAAACCATAATTCTAAAATTTTGAAAAGAAAGAACATGCATATTTTTGCTCCTTTAAGTGCACCAAAAATCTTCCTTTTGATTCCCTGTGAGTTATGCTGATCCTTTCACAGTCCAGGGTGCACAACTAGATTATTCCATCTAATATATTTCCAATTATTGCTTATATGTCTCAATTTGATCTCTAAGTTGAAAGTTATGGCTTCCTGAAAAAACCATTTTCACCCTATTTACACACTTTCTCCATTGGTGCAATTTCACTAGAAGGTCAACTTCTATCAATTGTAGCAGAAAATCCACAAATAACCAAGAATTTTTTTGTATTGGGAACATATATTATTTACAATTTTGAACACAAAACAACTTTCATATTTGGAATTGGATGCTCCAGTAAGATTCTACAATAATTTGGAATATGCAACTTTGTCCTTTTCACAAAAAAACATCTTTTTTTTTCTTTTCGAACCACCTTTCTTACTCATCCCTCCAAATCCAACTCTTATCTCATTATCCAGTTCTGCTCTTTGAGATATTTCCAATAACTATAATTGTGGTAAAAAAAGTTAATAATTGAAAGTTATGTCCTTTTTAAGATTTCAGACATTCTTCTTCCTACCTCCACGTGGCTCCACGTCACCTGCACCATCCAACATGGATCGACGTGTCAGGACATGTCACTCTCCAACATGGCATACCTCGGCCAATGGATGACGAACACATACACAAACCATTGTTGGAACTCGAAGGCGATTTTATACCCAACCATGCACTGAAATTCAGTGGATCCCCACATTTGACACAACCAAGAGCTTCCCGATTTCTGGTTACCCAATTACCCGGTTCCCGGAACCATAACTTAACTGGGAACTTTACCCCACCCGGAAACTCACCCCACTAGAAACACACCCCATCAGAAACTCTCCCTGGGGAAATACATAAGTCCTTCTTCCTAAAGCGCCCGATCGAGTGGTCCAACTGGCACCAAAGACACGTGGCACAATGACATGGCATGACACGTGGTGACTAACCTCATCACGTGTAATATCCCTAGGCCAAATCCCAATTGTAAATGTAAATGCAAATGTACTTAAGTTGGTGAGATGTTTAATATCATTTTTCATGCACCTTTCATGGTATAGTGCGCATATGTACTGCGCATTAAAACGATGAAGTGTGCACATTCCAAGATACCATGCACATCAAACTTAAGTGCATGGGATTTTGAGGCCAGGGAACCTTTTTGTATATGTTTTTTTTTATAGGCCAGTGAGCCATTTATTATAAGCTAGGAGGCTTATGTGTTGAATTAGGCCAAAGAGCCTAGATGTTAAAGGCCAGTGAGCCTATTTTTGTATATGTATTATCATTAATATAATACATCACTGCATGTAGACCGACCATGATAAAAAAGTATGGGGGACTAAACTCCACTAGTTAGGGAAAGTGGGGGATAAAAGTTAAGGATAAGGGGCTAAGATAGGGAGCTTAATCCAAAAAAGAATATTATATTAATATTCTTTAAAGTATAAAGTATGGATAGTTATTTTATCCTAAGTTCTAAGGATGGGGACAAGTGGGCCAAAGTAGCTCTCAACATGACAAGTGTCAAGTTGGGAACATGCATACATATAGTTTGGACTTAGTTCATTTTTGGGGGAATCATCATTCCATCATCGTGCACTCAATCATTTAGCTATCCTTCATACCTTCCTATACCTGTACCTGTAGCTATATCCACACCTTCCTTTCATTGTACCTGTATTCATACCCGTACATGTACCTGGTTAGCTTAGGAGCTGGACTGAAGAAGCGGGTTGTCAGGCCCATGGGATATTGAAGAGGCAGGTTGTTAGGCCCATGAGAAATTTCTCTCTAGGTGAGAGAATTGTTGGGAATTGATTTCTTGAAGGTGCCAAACTATAGCTACATGGCTCTGAGACTTCCTGTTCAGCCTGTTGCTGAATGTTGGTTGTGGAGTCTGATTATCTTCCTGATTTAGAGGTATTTTACTTTCAGCCGTGTTTATACCCCATGAATTATTTACACCCCAGAAGTATGTACACTCTTCCATGCGAGGGAGTACAGAGGGGGGGGTACCCCCTCTGCGGGGTCCAGGGGGACTATCCTCCCGGCTGGGGGGTTTGGGGGTGAAGCCCCCGAAGC
>CBVK0104106309.1:0-10916 GCA_900067695.1 Picea abies
ACTATCTTGTGAAGGTCCAAAATATACAAAGCTCTTGTTCATTTATTTCTATCTTATCACCATTTCCACACATTCACTTTGCTATTCGAAAACCATAGGGTAACCATAGAATCCTCGTCCTTCCAAATGCTTGCAAAATCTCCCTCCTATTATAGAAGGATTCCCTAGTCTTCCCAACTCACCGAATCAACCATCTCACACCCTCCTGAGTGATACTATTTTTGGATCAACTTTACTTGGTTCCACTTTTCTTGGGTCCAATTCCAAAGGCTATCCATCCACTAGT
Source organism: Picea abies (assembly GCA_900067695.1). NCBI lineage: Eukaryota > Viridiplantae > Streptophyta > Pinopsida > Pinales > Pinaceae > Picea > Picea abies. Next base: position 287 of record CBVK0104106309.1, read on the forward strand.
TCTCCTTCACAAGGAGGCGAAGGTCAAACTTCTTCTCAGGGGAGAAGTAAAACCCCACCAAATATCTCTCAAGGGGCAGATCCAATACCTGCTTACATGATGGCTGGAACTAATCCTCCACCAAATATCCTTATGCCATACTTGGCATGACTTAACATTCCTAATTTTACCAAAGTCACGAATGATCCCATTTTACATGACCCGACATGGCCTAATATTCCTAACAAACTACCTTCAAATATTCCAAAGTTTGAAGGAAAACCATGGGAAGATCCCGCCAACCATGTTATGACCTTTCACTTATGGTTCTCTTCCAACAAAATCATGGATGATTCCATCCTCTTAAGGTTTTTACAATGCACTCTCACTGGTTCCTCAACCAAATGGTATGTGGATGAAAAATCAGGGTCCCATTTTACCTTTGAATCATTGGCCAAGGAATTTTTTTCCTTTTTCCAACTACCAGTTCGTCATGATACTGTCTTAGAAATTCTCTCAGAGTTCAAAAAAACCACTTCTATCCATATATCCAACCAAATCCATGAATGGCATCAACATCGTAATTTGTGTAAAGCATATACCACCAAAGAACAATGTCTTGATTGGTTTCTCAAATCCCTCATCTTTGTTATTACCAAGGATGTAGCATCCNATTGGTTTCTCAAATCCCTCATCTTTGTTATTACCAAGGATGTAGCATCCACTTTTCCTTAGTTAGAAGAGGAAGACTACAATAAGGCTCAACAATTTTACCTCACTTATGCTCAATCATGTTACTTGTACATAGTGTTAGCCGATGCACATAGACCCATACCATTTGGCGAGGACAAACATGGGATGTTCCACGTTACAGATGGATTGATTGGTTCCATGACACACCACAACCCTTACCACCAACCATCACTAATTTATGGTGCACCTCAGTATATGAAACTATATGGAGGGTATTATTATTACCTTTCCCCCACTCACCAATAATCATATCCTTTTGTTCCCCCTCAGTCGTTGGGGGGACCCCCACCAGTACCCTAGATGTATTTGGTTTCTCAATATGGAGGGATGTCTTATTACCCTCCCCCCACTCACCAACAGTCATATCCTTTTGTTCCCCCTCAGTCGTTGGGGGGACCCCCACCAGTACCCTAGATGTATTTGGTTTCTCAATCAAGTGAGGGTCCACCCATAACCCCTACATGTGACCATAATAGTTTTGGAGGTACCTCAACTTCCTATACACCATATGGATCGACTCCCAAAAATAATCCATATTTTCCATTTCCTGGTCCTCCATAGCCGATTGCTCCTCCACAAGGACACCCACATGCTGACGTTAATTTTGTTCAGCCCTCTCCCATTCAACAACTTTGGGATTTTGAGTATTTGAATACGGAAAATCTTTCCCATCAGTAGAATAATGCCAAGAAGAAAGGGAAAAAATGAAACAATAATAACCTGGGACCATTAGGAAATAAACCCCAACAAAACCATCTCATTGGGGGGAACCAGAATTAAGGCAACCAAAACCCCCAAGGGGAGAACAAAAACAAACGACCAAGGAGGAAAAACAAAAAAATTATGACTAACTTCCCTTGCGCTCTCTATGGTGAGTATGGACATTATACTCACCATTTCCCCCAAATTCCCAACTTCAAACAGATGAAAGAATCCATTAGCACACAACTTCCTCTAACATTGCCTACCCCTCAGCAAGCCCCACAATAGTATCTGCAACAACCACCTTTGGCTGTATTGAAAAATCATATTCCACACCAGGGTGTGATGAATACCCAACATGAGGTACACCCTTCTCTCCCACAAATGGGGCAGTATCAAACCCCAGGTTTCGTTCCACCTAGAAATCTGGTCGATTGCAATATCCTCCTCACCAGCAAAGAATAAATTCTTCTGTAAACACGCGTTCATCAATAAGGCATGACTTCTAAATCTACACCAACCACCTCAGAAGTGGCTCCAGCTACATCCGGACAACCATTGATGATTCTGCGCCCTAACACTGAACCAAACCCTTGTATACCTTGCATTTTGTTACAATGGAATGTCAATAACCCTCATGCTAGGGAAGCACACAATTATAGTCTAGTCGACAACTTAGCACAGTCTCCTGCATCCATGTCTATATTGGATGTCCTCCAAACCTGTTCAACTAAGAGGAAATCCTTTCTTTCCTCCTTGGGGGAAATCGACCCAACATATACTAGACTCATCACCTTTTATTTAGATAGCGGAGAGCCACACCTCCCTACCCTGGTATCTTTCAAGATACCAGTTAATATCCTTAACATCACAGTTCATCGGTTTATCATCGATGAAGGTGCATCCACATGCATCATGTCCAAAGTCGTATGGAATAAACTTGGCTTGCCAGAGCTAGTACCATCCTCCATAACCCTTAGATATTATGATGACCGACCATCATTCCGTGAAGGGCTCTTCCAAAATGTCCCCATAGAACTTGGGGGAAAATCCATCCTCATTGACATTTAATTTATCGAATCCCTTCTTGATTATAGTAACTTTTTCGAACATAGCAACATGTATGATATGAAGGAGCTAGCCTCTTCTGTGTTTTGAATAATGATGTTCCCCCACAACGGGAAAATCATCACTATTGACCAAATTACACAGTACAAGCCTAATCATTTTTCCAACATCGATAACATTCTCCTCCTAGTCCGCACTAGCTCAGATGCTTATTCAATCATCGACATGGGTCCCAGAATTTTCAAGGACCCATCCTTGTTGGGGGCATATCATGGAGCACCACCTCTACTACACCCTTCAACACAAGTGTGTGTAGTATATTCTAATGTAACAAATATTGAAGACACTACTCCTCCCACCAAGGCCTCTCCTCACATCAAAGTTCCACCAGTTGTAGAACTGTTACCTCAGGAATTCCCTAAGAATCCCACTACACCACTTATACCTAATTCCCCCCCCTCCAGTGGAAAATCCTAGTTTGGGAGACAATCCCTCAATCCATTACTTAAATTTCCTTCTTTTATTCCCCACCTAGAGTCCAATCATTCCAGGTAGTTGTGACCCTTACCCTTCCTAACATAGTGTTTTCCATCCCTGTATGGTATCTTCATCCACCTGTGATGGTTCATGATCCATCTCTCCCTCCTTCGACAAAGGGAATACCAATGAAGATCTTAGTACATACTCTTTCCATACCACCCTCACCCCCAATTATTAGCACCACTGCCATTAATATCGACAGACGAAATAAGAAAGGGTCCACAACTCCACTTCCTCCCCGAGTTCAGCCTCCTTGCACACTATTCAAAAGAGAAGGACACCCCACTAATAAATGTCCTACTCTTCCTGAATTATGCAATCTAATCCAGCTCCATAGAGAAACCACATTTCTCGCCACTCCACCAAGTACATCCACTACTACTATGGAGTCCTCCACTACAAGCAATAAAGGGTTGCGAACCAAATTCGCTTGTGCCATATGTTAAACATATAGCTATTATGCCCATCATTGCCCAACTCTATCCCAATTTCACCAAAATTTAGCCGCAATAGGCCAAACGTCTCGACCAATGCCCTCTCAACAACTCTCTATTGAGGCTCACATTACTGACATTCAATATATTTCAACGTCAGTACCCGCGTGAATGAGGTTCCCTCCACAGTATCAGGACATTAACTTTATGTCCAGTAGTCCCTCACACCCTGTACATGATATCCCATCTGCGTCCTCACCACTTGAGGATAATAATTCCTACACATTGACAATTCCCCCTGTCACCTCCTAGGATCCCCTTTATTCTCGCATTTTTCACTGCAACAAAGATATCCTAGAGGAACTCACTACCCCTGATTTCCCATGGAATGCGCTCCATTATCGAGCACTTTTTCTCTCACAATAGGTCTTTCACCTGCCTGATCGGTATCCCCAAGCTCCTGTAACCTTCCAAATCACCTAACAACACTCTCGCCATATCACCAATCGTGTCAGTGCAAATGAGGTGGCATTGTGGGCCCACCACCCATATATAGGCCCTTTTTCCCAAATTTCACACTCTGTTACAGGAGCCGAGAGCTTCCATTTTCCAATCCATTCTCAACTATGAGATCCTTTTCCCACCATATACACATTCACATTCCTCGGGTCATCATCTACACTTGGCCTCAAAGGGCCATTTTTCTCACATCACATTCATGCACGCATGCTCATGTTCAATTTTATCAAATAGTTGTTGTATGTCCTTTATCATCAGATATTGTTCACATCGGGTATTTGGTTTTCATGTGTGTAGGTACTTGCTCCAAAATTCTATAACCCCTTCAGGTATATGTTCGACACTGCCATGTAATTATTTCCTCTGCAAAGAAATTACATCTCCCAGTCATATCCTCTGACATTTACAATTACGGTCCTTACATTTGGCTCTGCAATACCTTTACCTATGTTGCATTTGGGTAGTGTCACCCAGTAGCATTCTCCCACACATGAGTTGTCCCATTCATAGTTCCCCTTGGCAACTTGATACTCTTGCACATTTCACCCCCTAGGGATGGGAGTCACGATAGTCTTATGCAATTCTGAGAATGAAACCCATACTTCTTCTCCTTATATTTTGAGCCTTCCCAATGGACTCCCAGGTCATATCATCCTTGTTCTATTGACTACGCCTCTGCATTATCATTAGCCCTCAATATCATCCACCATCATTTTTCCCATCTACAAATTGTCCTCCATTCACTTACCTAATACAAAAACCCACCCATGGGGCCCCTACCCTCCACTAGTTTTATTTCACAAACTTGCACCTTAATAGGACAAGCCATCTTTCACTGGGGATCCTATTTCTCTATCTATATACTCAACCCAAATTATTCTTTATTTATTTGGTAATTGAAAAATGTATTTTGGTTCCATCATTTAATTAGCTTTTTCATCGTCACCCTTGATGGCCTTCCTTTTCCCTGGAAAAGAAACCCATGTCTCCCTTAGTTGGGGCATCCACTCTCTTTTCATACTGACATCGCTCATGAACCTCGAGTATCCCAAGTCCATATACCCATGATCTTTGGGTTTATCCACTTCATTAGCCTCTGGCACAGTTTAACCCCATATCTAGTCATCCCCCTGACACTAGATNNNNCCTCTGGCACAGTTTAACCCCATATCTAGTCATCCCCCTGACACTAGATCGAGTTTTACGGTTGTTTCCAGTCATCCTTCAAACATTCCCCAACCAAGGGAATCTTAAGTCTCCATGAATCATGACCTTGTTCATGTTACCCGTCAGTACCTCATATCATCTAAGTGGATTTCATGAAGCCCTTTTCTTCTTAGAGTTGCATCTCCCTTTCTGTTGACATCAACATAGTATCCAAAAGGGCGACAATATCTTGACTCTCATTACATTTACAATGAGGAGTCTGAGACAACACGGAGAGAATCATCATTTCTCTCTGATTCCATTGACCCCCATAACATTCCACTTCAACAAACTCTCATGTTACGGTGGGTATTACTATGCAACTATTGCAGTTGTTTCATACCACACTGGGTGAACCACATAAATCTGTGTCTTTATTGTATTGTGTATCTTCTATGTTTTCTTTCCACATTTGTTTTATTTTATTTCTCCACGGTCTTGTTTTTATAACAAAAACAACACTAAAGATAGATTTAACATCCATATATACATATATAATCAAATGCTAGCTATCAAAATCACAAATCATAATCCACAAAACATAATCCAAAGAACATACATCTTTGATCCCAATCCTCTCGAGGAGGTAGCATCATATCAGGGTCATGTCGGTAGTCTATACCAGCATATGGATACCTCAGTATCACCTGTGGCATATGTTCCCACACATGCATCACCGTGGCCATGAAGTAATGGCCACCCTCTCCACCCCTGTGTTGGGCTAGAACATGGGCCCACTGCATCAATCATGGATCTCGTGGCCTTGTAGGCTCCAACAACATCCTAGGGCACAATAGAGGGACCCTCTCTAGAAACCAGGCCACCAGAATGGACCCAAAGGCAAATTCACCAAAGTCATATCTCCAACACTAGTTAACCTACCCCATCATCTTGGTGTACAGCATCATCCCCAAGGAAAAAAGGCCCCCATCAAGAACCCAGTCCACGATCCTCAGCTAACCTCTAGTGATCCATTGAGTCCCGAAGGATCCATAGATCTTCACCACCATAGCGGTGATGCACTCTGTCAGGAGGTCCTCAATCACCTTGATTTGGATGATTGAAACTAACATCAGGTGCGGCCCCATGTAGTGGTGAGCCACCAAGTCACCCACTCGCTCATCCCCTGGTAGCTGGGGGTCCATACGAAGGGCCATCCCATGGAATGGGATCCCCATAAAAAATTATACATCCTTAACAGTCAAGAATGTTAGTTATTTTCCTCTCATGATGATGCACTACATATCAATGCTCCACATAGAAATCATATATTGAAGCAGGACATATTGTGACCATATCAGTGGGCAGTCGAAGAACTTGAGCAACCCGTAGGCTACCAAGTGTCTTCGCACACCTAGATTCTCTCTCACCACCTCTCATAGACAGTCCCAGTACTACTCTCTCTAGTGCAATGGAATCATAGTATATGGAGTATGTTGATCACCTACATCCACACATAAAAATTGGTCAACCTCATCATCCATAAAAAGCATCAAAAATTCAAAATTTTCAAACCCCTTAGCCTTGCCTCTAGTGAGTGGATTTCACCCAAATAGATGTGCACTCATGCACATCTATCATAACAATAGTCGTGCATTAGTGCATAGTTGTCAACCATCAGGTGTGCACATGTGCACACATATTCTCTTCACAGTTGCGCAGTAATGCACAGTTGTCTGAGAAACAGTTGCACATTGTGTGCAGCTGTCAATCAAACAAGCACGTATCCCATGCGCGCCTATTTTTCCCTCCCACGTGCCCGCATATGCGGTTGTGTCAATAAAATCTACATGCTATGTGCATTAAAAGGGATTAAACACGTGCACATGCGTGGGTGTATTCCTCCTTTTCCCGCGCACTGGTGAGCCCCTACCCAAAAAACACCCTTGTATAGCCCTTCATACACCCCCTACCTACATTCTACAAATTTCACACGATTCAGAAGAATAGGAACACTAACCTAGCTATCGCCACTCCTAGATCGGTCGACTCATGCTCTCATAATCTCCAAATCTCCTTATAATACTCTCGTCAATTCAACTACAGCTGCGGGTACAAATGAGGTGGCATTGTGGGCCCACTAGCCATATATAGTCCCTTTTTCCAAACTTCCACACTCAGTTACAAGAGCCTAGAGCCTTCATTTTCTGATCTTCTCTCAGACACAAGATCCTAGTCCCACCATCTACACATTCACATTCCTTAGGCCATCATCTAAACTTGGCCTTGGACGAGAATGTTTCTCACATCACGTTCAAGTACGCATGCTCATGTTCAAGTTTTATCAAATAGTTGTCATATGTTCTTTATCATCAGATATTTTTCATGCAAGGTATTTGGTTTTCATTTGCGTAGGTACCTATTGATCAAAGCGAAGAATCCCCTTTAGGCATATGATCGACACTGGCATGTAATTATTCCCCCTGTAAATCAATTTCATATCCTAGTCACACCCTCTGACGTTAACCTTTAGGTTCCTTACATCCAGCTCTACGGTATCGTCGCCTCCACTTCATTTTGGTACTATCACCCACTAGCACTCTCCCCCACATGAGTTGTCTCATTCATAGTTACCCTTTTCCACTTGAAACTCATGTTGATTTCACCCCCTAGGGATTGGAGTCTCGATAGTCCTATGCACTTCTAAGAATGAACCCCATACTTCTTCTCATCATACTGCTAGCTTTCCCAATGGACTCCCAGGTCATATCATCTTGGTTCTATTTGACTACACCCCCATAGTATCATTATCCCTCCATCTCATCCACCATTAGTTTTCCCATCTATAAATTGTCCTCCATTCATTTACCTCATACAGAATCCCACCCATGGGGCCCCCACCCTCCACTAGATCTCTTTCGCAACTTGCTCCCTAATATGACAATCCAACTTCCACTGGGGAACCCATTTCTATATCTGTATACTCAACCCAAATTATTATTTATTTCTTTGGTAATTGTAAAAATCCTTTGTTTGCATCATTTACTTATCTTTTTGTCATCACCCTTGATGACCTTATTTTCCCTGGCAATGCAACCCATGTCTCCCTTGGTTGGGGCATCCACTCTTTTTTCATTTTGACATCATTCACAAACCTCAAGTATCCCAAGTCCATTTACCCATGAACTATGAGTTTTCCCACCTTTTTATCCTCTAGCACAGTTTAACCCCATATCTAGTCGTCCCCCTGATACTAGAGACAGTTTTACAGTTGTTTCCAATCATCCTTCAAAATTCCCCAATCAAGAGAAGTCTTGAGTCTCACCGCATCTTGACTTCATTCATATTACATGTCATTACCTGATCTCATCTCAGTAGATTTCACAAAGCCTTTTTCTTCTTGGAGTCACATCTCCCTTTCTGTCAACATCAGAACAGTTTCCAGAAGGGTGGAAGTATCTTGACTCTTATTACCTTCACAATGAGGAGTCTCGGACGGCATAGAGAGAATCATCATTTCTCTCTAATTTTGTTGACCCCCATAACATTCAACTTCAACAAACTATCATGTTATGGTGAGTCTTACTATGAGACTATTGTATTTGTTTCATACCAGTCAAAGATCTCCAAATTCGTTAGGCTATTAATTCCTACGAGTCATCGACACTTCTCACACTCGTCCTTGCCTCACTTTAGAGTACACTCACCATTTAGAAATATCATCTCTCATTATCAATTGCCCCTAAGGGCACTACAATTATCTACATCAACATACATCTTCAGTTACAGTCTCACATTTTGGTTACATGACATGAGCATGGGGCATGCCCACCTCATTTCTACACGTATTTTATTTTTTCTCCCTAGAGAAAGGTTTGGGTCCCACAGTTTTTCCTCTCCCTCCGGCAGATCTCTCTTGTAGTTCCTCTCTTCACTCTTCATTAAAATGGCACTCTCAGCAAAAGAAACATTGATGTATTTCGGCTATACATATGCTCCTAACCTCACACATTAGGGGGCATCTGTTATCATTGCAAAATCATCCACAACATTGCACGCAGATGGTTAAGGAAACACATCAATGCCAACAACAATTAGTCCACCTACAACATTGAAATGAATTCAAAAAGGAAAAAAACTATACAATTGGGTCAAAAATTGAAATACGCAGATTCACCAAAGGAAGTGCGTGCATAGTGCGTGGGCCAACACAACCCTCAATGCACACAATGCAAAAAATGTGCCACTGTGTATGAGAAAATTCGTACACTTCTATGAATGACACATTTATGTATCTTTTCGACCCCTCAACCACTTATGGATCAACCTCTAACATGATTTGACCCTCATATTTGAGCGAAATCCAAATGGGAGGTTGGTCAAGGACTAGAGGGTTCCCTAAAAGGCCGCTTGTTCACACTATGAACCAATTACATTTTCCCATGTATGAATGCCATAAATAAGAGCCATGGGTGCACTAAGAAACCAAGATCTTCATAGTATTGTTATGTTGCAAGAATTATTCCTTGAAAATCCTCTTTTCTCTTGGAAGCCTTCAAGCACCATCACAATAGGCCATTCCACTCGCCTCTTGAGGGAATAGGCATTGTTTTTCTTCACCATTTTTCAACATACATCTTCAGTTACAGTCTCACATTTTGGTTACATGACATGAGGATGGGGCATGCCCGCCTCATTTGTACACAGTTTTTTTTTCTCCCTAGAGAAAGGTTTGGGTCCCACAGTTTTCCCTCTCCCTCTAGTGGATCGCTCTTGCAATTCCTCTCTTCACTCTTCATTAGAATGGCACTCTCAGTAAAAGAAACATTGATGTATTTCGACTATATGTATGATCCTAACCTAACACATTAGGGGGCATCTATTATCATTGAAAAATCATCCGCAACATTGCACACAAATGGTTAAGGAAACACATCAATTCCAGCAACAATTAGTCCACTTATAGCACTGAAATGCATTCAAAAAGGAAAAAAACTATACAATTGGATCAAAAATTGACATGCACAGATTCACTAAAGGAAGCGTGTGCATAGTGTGCAGTGTGCACGGGCCAACAAATCCCTCAGCGCACACAATTCACTAAGTGTGCGACTGTGTACAAGAAAATCCATGCACTTCTATGAACAATGCATTTGTGGAACTTTTCGTCCCCTCAACCACTTATGGACCAACCCCCAACACAATTTGACCCTCATATCTAAGTGAAATTCAAATGGGGGGTTGGTCAAGGACTAGAGGGTTCCCTAAAATGCCCCTTGTTCACACTATGAACCCATTACAACTTTCCATGTATGAATGCTATAAATAAGAGCCCTGGGTGCACTAAGAAACCAATATCTTCATAGTGTTGTTATGCTGCAAGAATTCTCCCTTGAGAATCCTCTTTTCTCTTTGGAGCCTTCAAGCATCATTGAAATAGGCCATTCCACTCACCTCTTAATGGAATAGGAATTTTTTTTCTTCACCAT